>JANFAF010000116.1:0-233791 GCA_024663475.1 Pisolithus thermaeus | reverse complement strand
TTACAACAGGACCAATGTCCAATGAACTCACAGTTGTAACAGGCGTAAGGGCGGAGAGGATGGTCACGTGGTATGGGAAGGTGTCTGCCAAGATAGAGGTGCAGCTGATCATTGAGGGTGACGGCGATAAAGGGATGGGGAGGGATTTCGTCCTGGGTTTGTACAACATTGTGAATAAAATGGAAATCCAAGTCATAACAAGCCTTTTCTAGCAAGTTGACCCAGGCATAAATGGTTCCTCCATTTCGTGCTGAGTCAGCAATGATGGTTGCAGCATGCTGGAACACCCTTTCGCGCATGACTTCCATTTCCTCTCTAAAGGGTGGTGGCAATGTCAGAGTCTCTCTTTTAGGGATGGATAGCCTGTCTTCGCTGACTCCAAAAGGCAGTCCTCATCTTGTTTCAACATCTTGGGGAGACACCCCCAAAGATGTTCCCCTGGCATGCATTTCTGTTCCAACCATCTCACAAAGTTGTGATCTTCCATCCTTGATTGCAGAAGCAACCTTGCATAAGGCATCCAGCCCAGATCTAATGGATCTGCTGGTATTCTTGACACAAAAGGAATGGGCCACATCCAGCCCAATATCCTGGTGTATGAGAGTGATGACATCATGTTGTACATCACCCATTGTGCTAACAGTGGCATGCAGGAGCCTTTCGATATAGGCCACACTCTGTTCTGGGTTGCAATTCTGTGTAGACTCCAGAAATTTCGACATGTGGGAAGCTACTATGTCTGATCCTCTGAAGATCTGACACAGCAGCTGTAAATGTTCACATTGTTCTCCTGTTGTCCCATCAAGTGCATACCCTTCGTTGTACTTCGTGAGAAGCCAACAACAATAGTTGAAGAATTCTGATGTTGTGGGGCCCACTTGGGAGAGTTTTGAGCTGGAGGGGGTAGAGCAGGGAGACCTGGTACAGGGCGGAACGTGCTCGCATGATATGGGTCTGGTGAAGGATAGAGCAGGAATGGGGGAGTCATTGGGGTTTGTCTTGAAATATATCTGTAGGCTACCTCAGTAGACTGTGAGCTACTAAGTAGAGTACTGTACCTGTAGGCTACTACAGGATGTCAGTAAGTGATATACTGTGAAATATATAAGTGCTTACCCTCAGTAGACTGTGAGCTACTGAGGGAACTCTATGAAATGTACTGCTAAGTCCGCTCTAAGGTGATTATGTAAGCACCCAAACATCGCACCTAGGACCTGCAATACAGGGGAGATTTATATGCTCCAACAGTTTGGCCCTTTGTTAGGGTCATAGTCATAGGGGGCAGTTGACAGTCGATCCACAAGTGGGATGAACAGGAGGGGGGTAGAGGGATGGGCATGCTTCTTGCCCTTTCCAGACTGTGGGACGACCCACTTAAACGAGATTCCCCCGAAAGGGACAAAGGTGGAGGAGTCCAAAACAGGTTTGACTGAGGTGGTGGAGACCTCGCTCGTTCCAGTCGACATCGAGCTGGTGGCAGGGTTTGTGGATACTGTGGGGAGGGTGCATGTGGTGGGTACTGCGAGTGGTGAGGCTGGGGAGATGTCCATTGAGACAAGGGTAGAACTGGTGAAGTCAGATTCATCAAAGCTGTCATAGTAGTAGTCAGATCTGGGATTTTCTGTGTTGACTGAATGGGGAGATGACATTTTATATGTTGAGTCAGCGGGCGAGTTTATAGTCATAAAGGGCTTCCTCAGTGTGCTCCTTTATATTGGTTTCTGGTTCCCAGGTATTGGATGAATGTGGAAAACCTTTCCACTTCACCAGGTACTCGCACTCCTTTCTGCGCCCCTTGGTGCGGTGGTTGAGTATAGCCTCCAGCTCCCACTCGACCTCATCATCTACCAGCTCAGGCATAGGCTGAGCTGGGGCAGGTCCATATTCATCAGTTTCCACATATGGATAGATGCAAGATGTGTGAAACACCAGGTGAACCTTCCATGTCATCAGGAGATCTAGGCGTACCACCATGGGTGATATTAACTCTGTTACAAGGAATGGCCCCAGCCTTCTTGGCTCCAGTTTAGCCGACTGTCCTTGGGTTCGAAGGTTGGTGGAATCAAGCCAAACCTTATCTCCTATCTTTGGGGGAACATAACTTCCCTTGCTTTGGTCCTTCATTACCTGTTGTGCTTTTTTATGAGACAATACAGCCAGATCTCGATTTAAAGCAAGTGACTGTAGCCATTCATCGACAGAAGGGGCAGTGGTCACGCAAGCCTTTGGATAGGGGGATGGGTCATATCCATACAGGAGGGCGAAAGGAGTTTGTCCATGGACCAAATGTATTCATGAGTTGTGGGTGAATTCAGCATCCAGAAGTTTTTGCACAGAAGAGTTGGGCAGCTCCGTGCAATAGCACCACAAATATGTTTCGAGTTCCTGGTTGACACACTTGCTTTCGCCATTGGTTTGAGGATGATAGGCCAAAGACAACTTCATTTTGACACCTACAGCCTTGTACAGCTTGCAAGTAAAGGCAGAAGCGAACTGTGGTCCTCGATCAGATATGATGCTCTTTGGTAAGCCATACTGCTGATAAACATTACATTGGAACAGCCTTGCTAGCTCCACTGAGTCAGCTGTTTTGTTCATTGGTATGAACACCACCGCCTTCATAAGTCCTTGATCAACCACAGTAAGAACTGAATCATATCCCTCAGACAGGGGTAGATCGGTAATGAAGTCCATGGAAATCTGTTGGAAGGGAAGGGGGTTTGTCGGTGTATCATTTGGCATTATGGGTGGCATGACAGGGTGGGTTATGACCTTACTGGCCTGACAAACTGGGCAGCCCTTGACATAGTCATGGACCAACTTTCACATTCTGGGCCACCATACCTCTTTCATCATTTTCTTTGTCATTGCCTTTACTCCTGGATGTCTGGCCGACGTGTGGTTGTGATACTCCATTAGGCATTGCTTTCTGGTGGCTGGCAGAATGTATAACTGTTGTTTATACCATTTTGTTCCATCCTTGGCTGTTACCACTTGTTCATTATTTGTTGAGAGGGTAGAGTCCTTTGGCATTTCACTCATGGTGTGCTCATACACCTCTTGGGAGATGACATAAACTCCCCTTCTTGGTTTGGCGGCAACCTTTGGTTTGTCGTTTGTGATGTGTTGTTCTGAAGCCATGGGAGCTTGATGCGATTGTTCTGGCAAACTGGGCAATTTTGGTGAATTTACCCCCCCAGAAAGCCACATGGCTTCAGGTAGGGCGGCAGCAGTTGTTGCAGGTTCCTCACCATGATCCGAATGGCAGGACAATGCGTCTGGTGCTCCCATTAAGTGGCCAGATTGGTGGGAAAAGACAAGAGGATACCCTTGAAGGGTGTTGAGCCATCTTGCCTGGTGAGGGGTCAGCTTTTGTGGATGTCACCAATAAGTCAGGTTCTTGTGATCAGTAAAGACCACCATTGGTTCCATGGGGGAAATGAGATAATGTTGAAAGGCATCCAATGCATGAATGACAGCCAACATTTCTAAATCGAAAACTTGATATCATTGTTCCACACCTTTCAATGACTTGGAGAGGAAGTGGCAGGGATGCCACTCTTCATCTGACCCTTTTTGGGTGAGAACTGCTCCAGTTCCAACCTTTGAGGCATCTGTGAACAGAGCAAACAGTTTGCGGTGATCCAGAATTTGCAAGACTGGGGTGGAACATAACAAGTCTTTGATCCATTGGAATGCAGTCACATGTTCTGAGTTCCAGTGCCACTTTACATCCTTTTTTGACAGATTATGCAATGGCCGTGCGATTTGCAAAAATGACAGAATAAACCATCGATAGAAGTTGCAGAATCCCAGGAAAGACCAGATGTCACATAGGCAGTGAGGCACAGGCCAGGATTCTACTGCGTCAGTTTTTACCAATACAGTTTGCACATTTCCCTGCTTGATCTTCATTCCAAGGAATTCAACTTCATCCAACTTGAAGAGACATTTTGAAATTTTGAGCCATAGTTGTTCCTTTTGACATATTGTGAGGAATTCTTTGACATACTTTCGAAGTTCAGGTAATGTTTTGGCATGTACCACCACATTGTCCATGTAGCCACATTGCTGTTGCTTTTGTAGTTGCAACGCAAAAGTTGTGTCCATGAACCACTGAAATGTTGGAGAATGTCACATCCATGACACATGTGCAAGGTCCAGACCATAGTCTGACCACCTGAGGTGTTATTCTAGCCCTACGGGCTTCCATCATGAAACTCCGTTCTGTCTCTGATTTGACTTACAATCTATTTCTGTTTTCTGTTTCTATATTTAGTATATTTCTCTTGTGCTTCTAAGTGACTCACCACACTACCATACTAGTATGACTTACTAATCCCTGTACTATCTGGCTATCCAGTGACTACTGACTTACCTTTCTAATAGCTCACTAATATTGTTATTCATCCATACTGCATTCCGGTAGTCGATACACCCTGGACATTGCTTTGGACTTTCCTCTGTACTATAAAAGCTTTGTACATACATCATAGCACCTCAGTTTGAATATCGAATAAGATACTCATCGATCTCACTCGACTCCAGACAGCTTCTGGATAGCTCTGACCTCTGGGACTTGGCAGGAACTAGTGTACTAAGTTGTATGCTAAACTCCGACTACCTGGACTTTCGTTCTAGCTTCCCTCTGCCCTTGGACCATCTCAGAGACTGTTGAGAACTGGTCTTGACAGCATATTTGAACTCAAAACCTCGCATGAGTCCACCTAACCCCTATGCCATGACTATGACTACCCAACTCCATTCTCGCTCTGTGGCTGTTGAAGCTTCAGAACAAGCCGCAATTGATGATATGCACAAATCAAGTGCACGTATCACGTTAGCAAGCCGCCAATGTCCTCCACCGTCAGTTAGCCAATTTCAAAGTTTCTCTGCCAGGGGTGAACCCCTTGCTACCCTGACTCCTAGAACTGGCTCCTCCAATAGACACTCCTCGTCCACGGCATGACCAACCCCAGACCTCTTCGGAGGTGACGACCCCAGAGATGACGGTCCAGGAGATGATGGTCCCGGAGATGACAACAACAACAACGATGACAATGATGACAACAGCAATCCTTTTGTTGATGCCCCAGAACAGCTAGACCCCCAACTGGCAGTCCTGCAAAATTTGGCAACAGCTGTCAACTGTCTGTCACGATCAACCCGTCACTCTGATGACACTTCATCCTCATGCACCAAAGTCTGAGAGCCAGACACTTTTGACGGAACTGACCCGAAGAAACTTCGGACATTCCTGGTTCAGTGCAAACTATGTTTCCAAGATCGTCCCAAGGCTTTCCACCTGGATAGAAACAAGGTTATGTTTGCCCAGTCATACCTCAAAGGGATGGCTCTCGAGTGGTTCAAGCCAGACCTTCTAAACTCCAGAGACCCAGCAGACCATCCACTTTGGATGGACAGCTGGCTAGATTTTGTGGTGGACCTTCAGACAACTTTCAGACCACACAATCCAGTTGCAGACGCTGAACACCAGCTTGACCACCTCCATATGAAAGAAACGCATTGTGTAAACCACTATGTGGTTGACTTCAACAGATTGGCATCACAAGTCTGAGGCTATGGAGATGGTGCTCTCCACCACCTGTTCTACACTGGGCTCCCAGATCACATTAAGGACGAAATCAGTAGGGTTGGGAAGCCCACTACACTATATGGACTGCACGTGCTAGCCCAAGAAATTGACGTGCACTACTGGGAACATAAAGACAAAGTCTCCCATCAGGCAAAGTCAATGGGCAACAACTCCGGAAACAACTCCGGAGGTAAGGCCAACTCAAACAAGGGGGACAAGCAGAAATCTAGTAACACCAACCCCCAGTCTGGTAGTAACCAACAAACTCTGTCTACCTCAAACCTAAAGTCTCTGAATAATCAGAACTCCAGAGCACCGTCCACATTATCCAACAAGCTTGGTAAAGACAGCAAACTGACACCTGCTGAGCATAAGAGACATTTCGAGCAGAACTTGTGTATGTTCTGTGGAAACCCCAGGCACAAGGCCAAGGAGTGCCCTAAGTCTACATCTTGTGCAGCTAAGGCTTGTGCAGCCATGGTTACTGAGTCAGAAGCCAAACTGACTGCCTCCACCAAGGCAAAAAAATAGAGTGCAACTCTCAGAACTCCACACAGCCTGGGAGTTGCATTGATACCGACTGTGCACCCTTGGAGGCACACCTCAACGCATCTGCTCTCTTAAATCCTAATTCATTAAAGCCTTCTGTCACTCTCAACTCATATAATATTCCGGACTTTCCAGCATTAATAGATTTGGGCTCGACCCACTGTTTTGTAGATTCTACTTTTGTCAATAATCACGGTCTTTCAACCTACTCCATCCCACCTCTCGTCCTCCATCTGTTCGACAGTGTGACAATGACATCAATCAGTAAAGCCTCAAATCTCTCAGTCCACTTCCCCTCTGGAGATACCACTGACATGATCTTCTATGTAACTCTGTTGGATTCTGGGTGTAAGATTGTTCTTGGACATAACTGGCTCACCCACTACAATCTGTTGATTGATTGGGTATTGAGCAGTATTAAATTCCGAAACCTTACATCTTGCTTGCCAGCGCCAACATCGCCCTCTGACTCGGAGTCAACTCTGAGAAACCCTGAAGATGCCCCCCTGGGCTCTCTGGACATCACCCTCCCCAAGTTGGTTGACAACTCCTCTCCACCCAGCACTTGAGCACCAAACATCTCCCTTGTCAACGCAGTGGCCTTTGTCTGCACTTGCAAGCTAGATGGCTCAATCCAGTTCTCCCTCCAGGTCCAACCTCAGGATAGTACCAAACTCCAGGCTGCCACCATACCAGATACCCTGGACTTGTTGTCAGTACCCCTGGACTATCACAACTTCACTGATGTGTTCAGTAAGGCCAAGGCATCTACACTTGTGCCTCACCAGGAGTTTGACCTCAAGATAGATTTGGAGGAAGGAACTACTCCGCTGTTGGGAACCCTCTACTCACTTTCGTCCGTTGAGCTTGCTGCTCTCCAGACCTTCATCGATGAGAACCTCACTACCAGCTTTATTTGTCCAACATCATCCCCATATGCCACACCTGTCCTTTTCGTCAAAAAGAAGGATGGATCACTTCACCTTTGTGTTGACTTTAGGGGCCTCAACAAGATCACCAGGAAGGACCGTTACCTGCTACCTCTCATTTCGGACTTACTCAACTTGCCCAGTCGGGCTAAGGTATATACTAAAATTGATCTGTGCCACACTTATCACCTGGTGCACATTGCCGAAGGAGATGAATAGAAAATGGCTTTCAGAACCCATTATGGATCTTACAAGTGGCTGGTGATGCCATTTGGACTTACCAATGCCCCTGCAGCATTTCAACACTTCATCAACTCCGTCTTCATGGACCTACTGGATGTATGCATCATTGTCTACCTGGACGACATCCTTGTCTATTCTGATAACATTGAAAATCATAAAAAACATGTTTGTGAGGTACTCCGCAGACTCTGGGAGCACAGCTTGTATGCCAAACCAGAGAAATGCGAATTCCACTCTGAGTCCATGGAATACCTTGGTTTCTTCTTATCTCCCAACGGTTTGTCAATGTCCGAGGATAAGGTAAAGGCCATCCATGACTGGCCTGAACCCCACAAGGTGAAGGACATCCAATCCTTCCTCAGCTTTGCAAACTTCTACTGCCGTTTCATCTTCAATTACTCAGACATCATGGTCCCACTAACACATCTCACATGGAAGGGGGCACCTTGGAATTTCTCCGAGGATTGTTGCCGGTCTTTTAATCATCTCAAAGAAGCTTTCTCCATGGCTCCAATATTGACTCACTTCCAGCCTGGACTTCCCATCATGGTCGAAACGGATGCTTCGGACTATGCCATCGCTGGCATTCTGTCCATCGCTTGCCCAGATGGTGAGGTATGACCCATATCATTCTACTCCTGGACTTTGACCGCCCCAGAGTTGAACTATGACACACACGACAAAGAGCTGTTGGCAATTCATGAAGCCTTCCAGACCTGGCGCCATTACCTTGAAGGCCCTGCACACCCCATTGATGTCATTACTGACCACAAGAACCTTGAGTGTTTCTCTACCTCGAAAGTGCTCACCAGGTGCCAAGCATGTTGGTCTGAGTACCTTTCCCAATTCAATATGGTCATTCGTTTCTGCCCTGGTAAGCTCGGAGCAAAGCCTGACGCCTTGACTAGATGATGGGACATCTACCCCAAAGAGGGGGATAGGGGCTACACCCAAGCTAACCCACAGAACCTCTGACCAGTGTTTACCACCGAACAACTATCTGGTTCATTATGGGTGACCTACTTAGAAAGCCCAGTACTATGTGCTAGTATAATCATGGACATTGAGAAACTCCATGAAGACATCAAGTCCACCTTAACGTCCGACCCACTCGGTCAACTCCACCTCTCTGACCCATCTAACCCTCATTGGCAGGTAGATGAATCTGGACTTTTACATCTGGATGGTCGCATATATGTTCCTGACTCAAATGACCTCAGACTCTGTGTACTCCATTACAAGCATGACCACCCCTTGGCCAGTCACTTCAGACAAAACAGAACACTTGAGCTCATCCGTCATGAGTACATCTGGCCAAATGCTCAGACTTATGTCAAAGACTATGTCAAGTCTTGCACTGCCTGTGTGTGTGCTAAAACTCTGAGACATAGGCCATATGGGATGTTGAAGCAGTTACCAATACCGGAGAGGCCATGGAACTCCATTTCGATGGATTTCATTGAACAATTACCAAACTCCGGAAACCATACCACTATACTGGTCATTGTAGACCACCTCTCAAAACAAGCTGTATTCATCCCCACCGAAGATACTATCACATCCCCACAACTTGCTAAACTGTTTTTACTCCATGTCTTCTCTAAGCACGGAGTTCCCTCACACATAACCTCTGACAGAGGCATGGAGTTCATGTCTCACTTCTTCCGGTCACTAGGCAAAGCACTGGACATGAAGCTCCACTTCACTTCTGGATATCACCCTGAAGGCGACAGTCAAACTGAACGAACTAACCAGATGTTGGAGCAGTACCTACGGGTCTACTGTAATTACCAACAAGACAACTGGTCTGAGTTGCTACCACTCATGGAGTTTGCATACAACAACGCTCTGAGTGCTACAACCAGAGTTTCACCATTCTTCGCCAATAAGGGATATCATCCAAATGTCACCATACACCCAGAAAGAGAATTGACATCTTCTTGAGCTGGAGACTATGCAGTGGACTTAGACTCCCTGCATATGTTCCTATGAGAAGAAATGAAAGAAGCTCAGCAGAGATACAAAGGTCTGGCAGATGCTAAAAGATCTCCACCTCTGGACTTTCAGATTGGAGATTTTGTATATGTCAAAGCAAAGTACTTCAGGTCCATGTGACCTTCAAAGAAACTCTCGGAAAAGAACCTAGGCCCGTACCCTATCATCGCACATGTTGGATCATTATCCTTCACTATCCGACTACCTGATGCTATGAAGTCCATACACCCTGTGTTCCATGTCTCGCAGTTAGAACCAGCAACTCCGAATACTATCCCCAACCGTGTCCAACCTCCACCTCCACCTGTTGAAATCAACGGAGAACCAGAGTATGAAATAGAACAAATCTTAGACTCTAAAGTGGACTACCGTAGGCAATGTCCACTGCAGTATCTAGTCAAGTGGGCTGGCTATGAAGGCATGGATGAGGAAATGTCCTGGCTCATAGCTACCGAATTAAGCAACGCCCCTGACTTAGTCGCAGATTTCCACAGAGTGTACCCCCACAAGGATGGTCCATTGAGTGCCATCCCACCCTGGAAATAAATGGACTTTTCGGAGTTTATTCTGTCTACGCTATGAAGACTCACACTCACTCGATTCTAAGATGGACACAACAGAAAATATATTTCAAAAAAAAAAAGAAGGAGAGAGGATGGGGGGACAGGAAACTTGAAGTATGCTACGGACACGGATAAACTAAAAAAAAAATAACAACTAAATGTCATCATCATTCATCACCCAGTTGATGAGGGTAGTCGTCGCAGTCTTGAGAACCTCGAAGGATTCCTCCAAGACCCTGGACAGGTCCCGGACTTCCCTCGACATCATCTCAATGGCCACTGTGTTCTTCTCAATCACCTTGATGATTTCTCTGAGTCGTCTGTCAAGAACCTCCACCAGTGGATCTTGGCATGGAGGCAGTACACGGGGGGACAGGGTTTCGAGATAACCTCAATGTCCAGAGTGTCGTCCAAGTCTTCATCATCAGCCAGCTCTCCAAAATGAGCAGACTTCCTCTGCTTCCTTTTCTCTCCACCATGAGGCGACATCACGGTTGATGTCAGCTTCTCAGACTCTGGAGCCTTCGGATTCAAGTCGCATTTTCCCTTAGTTTTTTGGCACCAGACACACGACTTGCTGCGACCAGTGCCTGGCACGCATGGTTCTCTGGCCTTGATGCAGGCAGAGCAAGCTTTCACCTGCTCTGCAGACTTTCCACTGACTGACACGACACACTGAGACTAGATTCGGATTCGTCAGTATGGAGTTTTGAATAATAAATATTGTTACACACCAATGAACTCTCTGCCTGCTGCACCCGACATGTCTCCTCCTCAAGCCGTTTTTTCTCTGCTTCCAACTCATGGAGTTTCCTTTCCTCAGCTGCTTTCCTCTGTGCAGCCTCCTTGGCCTTCCTACACTCCTCAGCCTTCTGACGTTCCTCAGCCTCCTTCACTTTCCAGGCCTCCTCAGCTTGCCGGCATTCTTCTTCTTGGATTGCTGCCTGCATGGCAGCATGCTGACAATGCTGTTGTTCATTGAATTTTGCCATTTTCATGGTAGGCGGGTCGTCCAGATATTCTTGTAGCAACTCCATGTCGAGAGCGTCCCAAGTGATGCCTGTGGGGTTGAGGGAGGTGTTGAGTTGGGGAGTGGGAGCCATAGTGCTTAGAAATTTAGAGATGGGCATCTGGACTTTGACAAAACCCCATCAAGCTCTTTTTACTGTGAAGTTTTTCAGACTCCGACAATGCGGACTTTGAAACTCCGAAGCAATGCTTGAGCACAACAAGTGCCTCAAGGGCTCAGCCCTAAGAGGGGGATACTGTCACATCTGTGATGCGTGTGCAAGGTTCAGACTGTAGTCTGACCACCTGAGGTGTTATTCTAGCCCTATGGGCTTCCATCGTGAAACTCCATTCTGTCTCTGATTTGACTTACAATCTATTTCTGTTTTCTGTTTCTATATTTAGTATATTTCTCTTGTGCTTCTAAGTGACTCACCACACTACCATACTAGTATGACTTACTAATCCCCGTACTATCCGGCTATCTGGTGACTACTGACTTACCTTACTAATAGCTCACTAATATTGTTATTCATCTGTACTGTGTTCTGGTAGTCGATACACCCCAGACATTGCTTTGGACTTTCCTCCATACTATAAAAGCTTTGTACATACATCATAGCACCTCAGTTCAAATATCAAATAAGATACTCATTGATTTCACTCGACTCCAGACAGCTTCTGGATAGCTCCGACCTCTGGGACCCGGCAGGAACTAGTGTACTAAGTTGTATGCTAAACTCTGACTACCCAGACTTTCGTTCTAGCTTCCCTCTGCCCTCGGACCATCTCGGAGACTGTTGAGAACCAGTCTTGACAGAGAATTGCACTGTCCAAAGAACATTACCATATGTTCAAACAACCCTTGAGGCATCAGGAATGCCGCCTTCCATTGGTCCTCCGGTTTTACCCTTACATTAGTAAAACCCCATCATACTTCGAACTTGGCAAAATATTTTGATTTGCATAGTTCATCGATGAGCTGCGGGATATTGGGGAGGGGATAGGAATCGTGGATTGTGTGAGAATTGAGGTACCAGTAGTCTTGGACAAGTCTTTTCTTTCCATCCTTCTTTGCAATGAAAAACACCAGTGCTGACAGCAGGGATTCAGAAGGGACAATTTTGCCCCAGGCTAGATTTTTGTTGATGAACTCGTCAAGTGCCTTCATCTCATCTGGCGACATCAGATACAATGTAGCCTTCTTCATAAGGGTCTTGTTTTCCTTTTGAAACTCGGCCTTAGTCCAGATTTCATGGTCAAGTCCTTTTCAAAACCTCAGGAGAGGGATATTGTCTTCTAAGAACACTTCAGCGAACTCCTTGTACTCTTCTGGCAATACTGGCACTTCCATGGGTTTGGCTTCCATTTCCAGTTTGGTGGAAATCATGGTGCGATTTACAGAGGCAGTCTTGACCTCATGTGTATCATCTTGCTTCTTCAGCGACATTTGTGGGGAGTCACCCCATCCTTTGATTTTTCAAGTTTCCCAATTAATTATGGGTTTCTCCTTTCAAAGACACAGCATTCCTAGTATGATGTGGTCTCTTTTCTCCAGAGGTCCGACGAAGCACAAAATCTTGCAGCATCTTCCTTTTACCTCTGCTTTCAGGTAGCATTTCCAGGTTATTGGCCAACTTGTTGTTCTGTCAAACCCTACTACCTTCCAAGGTCTTTTTACCTTGTATGTTTTGACATTGAGCTTTGAGGCAATCGTTGGTCCAATCAAATTAATTTCAGCTCCACAGTCAATTAATGTGCTGACTTCTGCTTTATAGTCAAGCAGCTTGATCAACCCATGTGGGGAACAGGCACACATATCAGATTCATCTTCGATACTAGATACATGGTGAGCTGATGACACTTTAACAGGAGGCAGACTGGCCGGAAGTGAACCAGTATGCCTTTCTAAAAATCCAAATGTTTCTCGATTGAGGCATGGTAGAGATTTTCTGGACCACTGTATGACTTGATCTCCTTGACCTTCTTCAGCTTCAGAGGTTTCTTGCATTCCTTTTGGATATGACCTTCATCTCCACAGTTATAGCATTTGATGACATAGGTCATTCCGCCATTGGACCATTTTCTGGTTCTTCCTCTTTCATCTACATCCATGGCGTTGGGATCTTTGGTTGGGCCTGATCATTGGTAATTGAAGAGGGTTGTTGGAGCAGCCTTTCCATTGAGGATCCTTTTACTCTTGATCTTGCTTACAGCTTCTCCAGCAGCCACAATCCAATCAGATACCATAACCAGGTTCCTATGGTCAAGAACCCAGTCCCTGATTTCCTTTCTTAGCCCTTTTCCAAAGAAGATGGCACTGTTGAACGAGTTGTTGTGGAACTTGGCATGATTAAACAGAGCCATAAAATGGGCGACAAAGTTTTCTAGAGGGGTGGAACCCTGGGTAAGGGTAACAAGTTCCAACTGCGCCTTTGTCTTCTGATCTCCACTGGCGAACGTTGCCTGGATAGTTGCTTTGAAATTGTCCCACGTGTCATTATAGGTTGCTGAACCACTATCTGCATGTTCATTAATATAGTTCTCAGCAAAGGCGGCTGCAGATCCTTCTGTCATATAAGACAGGGCTAAACCAATCTGGAGATGGTCGGTGGTGTAGACATGTTGGTTGATTTGCAAATATCCTTTAATTTGCGTAAGCCAGGTGGGAAGTTGTTTGTGGTCTCCATTATACATGGTTGGTTTGTTGAGGTTGAATTCATGACCTCCATTAAGCTTTTCTTCCGAAGAACAGAAGTTTCCAGGGTTGTGAATCCATTTCTGGCCAAAGGCCTTTGCTAAAATCTCCTCTAATTCCTTTTCTGTAGGCTTGCAGTTGAAGAGGGGGTTTCCGAGCTTCTCAGCTTCCTGCCTGGAACCACCTGCTCCGATTGAGAGTCCTTTGGTTATGTGAGACATTAGGTTAGCAAGAGATTCTTGTTCTTGATCCTGTCGTGCGCCGTTTTCGTCTTTTCCTTTCTCAGACTGCTTACTATACACTTCTCCATTGCGAGTCTGCTGTCATCCCCTTTCCCACACCCTAGAGGTGTCTCGCATTGCACTGCTGCCCACCTTAGGGGCAAGTGCATGGACTCTGGTATATGACACTGCCACGCTTATGTATGTTTCCCTTTTTACTTTACCTTTCTCGCTTCTCAGATCCCGATGGGATCTGGAAGCCATCCTTTACAGGACAGGTTGCTTTCCCAGGCATGTGACTTTGTCGTGTCATGCCTGAGGGATATCATGTTTGCCCCTGTCACAAACAGTCCAGCACAGTGAGGAGTCACGATGAGTAGGATGTGTGTCATCCATGACTCGGGTGTAACCCTGAGGGCACTCTGACTCAATACCCTGTGGAGATGTCCTGTTTGCAACCCAGTCTTGTTTGTTATAGGATGTGTTTTAGGCAATCATACAGTAGTCTTCTCATCACCTGTGGGGTATAAAACCCACAGCGTAGTGATAGAGAATCCTTGTACTTTTGCTACCTAGCTACCTACTTAGCAAGTAGGGATCTCCCTATAAACTCTTGCTTCCTCATTATTCCTGAGTGCTGCTCTGCTAGTCAACTGGGCCAGATCCCTATCGTCATCAACTAGTACGACTTATCTCGAAGGATATCAAGTAGTAGTCAAGACTGTCCCTGTCGGCATATCTACATATCACTGCCGATATATCTGCAAGAGGCCCTGTTGCAAGCCACAACTCGCCTATTGCCCATCTATAGGTTAACTTCACTGAAAGGTAAACAGCGCACATCGGTTGTTGCCTTGAACAAGCAACCATGATCAATGCCATGTGACAGATCCGGGATCAGCATGTCTCCAACAGTGGAACTGAAGTCTGACAGCCTGTTGTCTATTAATGGCTCAGTGTCTGTTTCTGATTTGACTTCCTTTTCTTGATAGGCTCTGAGTATTGCCAGATTGCAAGGTGTAGAAGGGGGAGCAGGGGTTGTTGACAGTCCGTACTTGTGTGCAAACCATTTTCTGGAGTACTCTGTTGAGGTTCGAGGAGGGACAGGAGGTGCCTTGGCTTTTCCTTTTCCAAGTGCAGAAACAGGTGGTCTGGGAGGTTGTCTAGGTTCTCCTGAAGACACCTTGGGCAACTTGTAGGGCAAAGTGGAGTAGGTTGAGGGATATGTCGACTATGATCCAAAGGAGGACTAGTCGAGAGAGTAGGAGAGTAGCAATGCTAGTAGCTTGACCTGTTATGTTGGATTGACTAGCAACGATTTGATAAAGAAAGGCTGAGTGTCATGTCTGAATAACAGTCACAGCAGTGGTTGTGATCTTTTCACTTTTGTTATGCCATTGCGCATGAATGTCCTAACAAAGGACAAGTGCATTATAGCGACAGCAAAGTAGTTACCTAAGGACGTTAAGACTTTGAGTCCTCTTGGCCAGTGTTGCTCGTATCACCAAAGAATGGAGATAAACAATAGTGTGGTTGCAAGGTAGCGAAAAGATACAGTACATGACAAGTAGCTGGGGTTTATATACAGACAGATAGCACAGCTACAAGGCAAGTATGGGATGACAAGTCCAGCAGTCAAACGAGACAGGGAAGTACTGATGTATGGGAAAGGTAACAATGCGCAGCTATAGTACAAAGATGAGTCGTATGAATGAGACACAGTCTGACAGGTGAGAGTGAGACTGATGGGCGAGGGGAAGACTGGTGAGTCAGTGTTGAACTGACGAATGTAGGTGAGTCCAGCAAGTCAGTGTTGGACTGACGAACATAGGTGAGTCTGGTGAGTCAGTGTTGGACTAACTACCAGAACATGAGACTGTCCAGGGACATGCAAGGGATAATGTGGTAAGTGGTGAGGGATGAGATGATGATAGCAGCAATGAGTATGACAAACAAAGAGGCATATGCTCAAAGTAGAGGTGGGACACAGGAGTCAACTGTGGTAAAGATGGAATTTTGTAACAACCAGCAAGTCAGTGTTGGACTGACAGATGTAGGTGGGACCGACGAATCAGTGTTGAACTGATTGACGAGGGCAGTGTCTGGCGATGCTAGACTGTCTACCAAAACATAAGACCATTGGGCAAAGTGCCCAGGATGACATGATAGGTGGCAAGGGATGAGACAATGATAGCAGTGTGAGTCAAAGTTGGGATCGATGGCAAAAACAACCATAAACCCAACACAAAGACAAAAAAATGTGAGTGGTGGTTTTCCTAAGTGGTATCCTGCTTGAAGGACCTGTAAAATCAAAAGGGGAGGGGTTCTGTGCAGCTAGTGCAGAGAGAGGGGGACAGTCTGGACAGGGAAGGAGCTGGGAGACAAAGGGAGACAAAGATAATAGGCTCCTGTGAGCCTGAGGATGACTGGGAGCAAAGGAAGATCAGTGGATAGACCCTTAAGGAGGCCTCAACCACTGGAAGACTGAAGATGATGATGGAGGGGCTTCAAAAGTGATGGGAGATGAAGATATATTGCAGGAGGATAGTCTCCTGGAAGTAAGTATGAAAGTGACATATATTCTCTCTGGGCTATCTTTTTGATATCTGGAACTGCAGGGTTTATATGCAAGACCAGAGTGCAGCCTCCAACAAACGTGAAGCAACACTCTGTCAGCGATTGGTAAAGGGGTTGGTAAGGGATTGGTGATGATCAGTAAGGCTTGGTAAGGACAGGTAAGCGATTGGTAACAAAGTGGTAAGCATGACAAAGAATGTCAGTAAGCAATGTCAAATAAGTATGAGTCATGGAAGGTGTGGATGATTAACATGCCAAGAGAATGAGTCAGGGTATTGGTCATGGCTGAGTAAGGGGTATGACTGAGCAAATCTCAATGTGACAGGTCAAGGCACAGTGATTCCAAATGAAGAATGGTGGGGGATCCTGCCAGGGGCTGAATGTTGGGGGTCTCCACAGGTGTCAGGGCATTGGATTTCGCATTTTTCCCCCTCTTCCTCCTCTGAAAAAGGGTGCTACATTGACAGCTAGTCTTCAGCAGGGTCTGAGGAAGATGGGGGACCATCCTCTCCCATGAGAGCAGGGAGAAGTGCCTCAAAATCATCATGAATGTGATCAGATAGCCTAGATGACAGTAACTGGTACTGAACCTGTCACAACCTCAGAAGAACAAATGATGAGAGTGAGAAGTAGACATTGCAGGGGGTGGGAATGAAGGATCCATATGCTTCTTCAACTGGAGAGACTGATACAACCACATAAGACCTTTCAAGTCTGACAACAGACTCGAGATGACCAAAGAATGTCCTCCTGGATGTCATACTGACAAGGAGAACACACTGTCCCAAAGAGATGGCTTGGGAGGGAGTGGACGAGGAAGGGATGAACCAGGATGCTTCAGGGTGGAAGCTAGTGGGAAGTCCTGGGAGATATAAGTAGTTATGCTCCCTAGCACAGGACATGAGTGAAGAGATTGTTGACAAGGCAGCCATTATGATGGGATTTAGCAAAATGGGTGTCTGTTGGCAGAAATGCTGTAGAAAATCATGGAGGGTGAGGATTGTTACCAAATTTGGAAGGAAGGATGGCGTGATCAAGGGCTACATGTGAGTGTGGGAATGATGTCGATATCTTTAGAAATGCCTGAGATATTTGAAAAACCGGAATGCCATACATGAGCGCTAAAAAGGTTTGATCGGTGCTTGAACAGTTTCCTCCCTAATGTTAAGGATTGTTCTTGTGCAAAGGATGACTGCTAGATGTACCAGTCATCTTTTTGCATTAGGCCATGTTCCTCAATCTCCCTTACTCAGCAAGACTCCATGCTTACATTGCCAAACACCTTTGGTGCATGACAGCAGCTATTAACACAACAAAGAGCGAGGCATATGCCTGAAGTAGAGGTGGGATGCAGGAGTCGACTGTGGCAAGGACGGAATCTTGTAACATCACCCCCCTGTTAAGACTGGTGAGCCCCTGATTGACGATGTCCTGAGGCATGTGGTGCTGTCAGTGAACGACGGGTTGCAGGCAACGAAGGGGTAGTGGGGGATAGCATGGTGACCTCATCTGGAGTCATCCAATGCAATCCTCTTCCATGATGACAGGACCAATGTCCAAGGAACTCGCAGTTGAAACACGTGTAAGGATGGAGGGGATGATCACATGGTACAGGAAGGCATCCACCAAGATAGAGGTGCAGCTGATCATTGAGGGTGACAGCAATGAAAGGTCTGGGAGGGATTTTGTTTTGAGTCTGTACAACATTGTGAATATAACAGAAATCCAAATTGTAGCAGGCCTTTTCAAGTAAGTCTACCCAAGCATAAATGGTTCCTCCATTTTGTGCTGAGTCAGCAATGATGGTCGCAGCTTGCCAGAAGACCCTTTCGTGCGTGACTTCCTTTTCCTCTCTAAAGGGCAGCAGTGACGTTGGAGTCTCTCTTTTAGGGACAGATAGCCTGTCTTTGCCAACTCCACAAGGTGGTCCTCATCTTGTTTCGACATTTTGGGGAGACACCCCTGAAGATGTTCCCCTGGCATGCACTTCCATTCTGACCATCTCATGAAGTTGTGATCTTCCATTCTCAATTGCAGAAGCAACTTTGCATAAGGCATCCAGCCCAGATCTAACAGATCTATCAGTATTTTTGATGCAAAAGGAATGGGCTACATCCAGTCTGAGGTCCTTATGGATGAGAGTGATGACATCATGCTGGACATCACCCATTGCGCTGACCATAGCTCATAAGAGACTTTCGATGTAGGCCATGCTTTGTTCCAGATCGCAACCTTGTGTAGACTCCAGAAACTTCAGGACGTGGGACACAACTATGTCTGATCCTCTGAAGATCTGACACAGCAGCTGTAAACATTCACATTGTTCTCCTGTTGTCCCATCAAGTGCATGCCCTTCATTGTACTTCGTGAGAAGCCAACAATAGTCAAAGAATTCTGATGTCATGGGGCCCATTTGTGAGAGCCCTGAGCTGGAGGGGGAAGGACAGGGAGACCAGGTACAGGGCGGAATGTGCTCACATGATATGGGTCTGGTGAGGGGTAGAGCGGGAACTGGGATGGAATCATTGGGGTTTGGCCCTTCATTAGGGTCATAGTCATAGGGGGCAGCTGAGAGTCGATCCACAAGTGGGACGAATGGGAGGGGAGTGGAGGGGTGGGCACACTTCTTGCCCTTTCCAGACCATGGGGCAACCCACTTAAATGAGACCCCTCCAAGAGGGACAAAGGTGGAGGAGTCCAAAATGGGTTTGACAGAGGTACTGGAGACCTCGCTTGTTCCGGTCGACATTGAGCTGGTGGTGGGGATTGCGGATATCTCAGGGAGGGGGCATGTGGCAGGTATTGCGAGTGGTGAGGCTGGGGAGATGTCCATCGAGACAAGGGTAAAACTGGTGAAGTCGGATTCATCAAAACTATCATAGTAGTTGGATCCAGGGTTTTCTGTGTTAACGGAGTGAGGAGACGACATCCTTTATATGTTGAGGTGGCAGGCAAGCTTGTATTCATAAAGGGCTTCCTCAGCATGTTCCTTTATATTGGTTTCTGGTTCCCAGGTGTTGGACAAATGTGGAAAGCCCTTCCACTTCACCAAGTACTCATGCTCCTTCCTGTGCCCTTTGGTGTGGTGGTTGAGTATAGCCTCCAGCTCCCACTTGACCTCATCATCTACCAGTTCGGGCATAGGCTGAGCCAGGGCAGGCCCATACTCATCAGTTTCCATATATGGATAAATGTGGGACATATGAAACACTGGATGAACCTTCCAGGTTACTGGGAGATCTAGCCACACCACCATGGGCAATATTAACTCGGTGATGAGGAATGGCCCCAATCTTCTCGGCTCTAGTTTAGCCAACTGTCCTTGGGTTTGAAGGTTGGCTGAATCGAGCCAAACCTTATCTCCTATCTTCGGGGGGGTGTAACTTCCTTTGCTTCGGTCTTTCATTACCTGTTGCACCCTTTTGTGAGACAGCACTGCCAGATCTCAATTTAAAGCAAGGGACTGCAGGCGTTTGTCAACAGACGGGGCGGAGGTTACTTGAACATCAGGATAAGGGGACAGGTTGTATCCATACAAGAGGGAGAACAGGGTTTGTCCATGAACCGAATGTATCCGTGAATTGTGCACAAACTCGGCATCTGGAAGTTTTCGTGCCCATGAGTTGGGCAGCTCCACACAGTAGCACTGCAAATACATTTCAAGTTCCTGGTTGACTCGCTTGCTTTTGCCATTGGTTTGTGGGTGATAGGCCAATGACAACTTGGTTTTGACACCCACAGCCTTGTACAGCTCATGAGTAAAGGTGGAGGTGAACTGCGGTCCTTGATCAGATATAACACTTTTGGGTAAGCCGTATCTTTGATAGATGTTGTGTTGGAACAGCCTTGCTAGCTCCACCGAATCAGCCATTTTGTTCATTGGCATGAACACCGCTGCCTTTGTCAGTCCCTGATCAACCATGGTAAGAACTGAATCATATCCCTCAGACAGGGGTAAATCAGTGATGAAGTCCATGGAGATCTGTTGGAAAGGAAGGGGGTTTGACAGTGTGTCATTTGGTGTTATGGGCAGTGTGATCAGGTGGGTTACGACCTTGTTGGCTTGACAAACAGGGCATCCCTTGACATAGTCGTGGATCAACTTCCACATTCCAGGCCACCACACCTCTTTCATCATTTTCTTCATCATTGCTTTCACCCCTGGATGTCTGGCTGACACATGGTCATGGTACTCATTCAGACACTGTTTCCTGGTTGCTGGTGGAATGTACAACCTTTGCCTGTACCTTTTTGTTCTGTCTCCAGCCATGACTACCTGTTCGTTTTCTGTTGAAAGTGTAGAGTCCTTTGGTGTTTTGCTTGTGGCGTGCTCATACACTTCCTGGGAAATAACATAGACTCCTTTTCTTGGTTCAGCAACCTTTTGCTCGTTGTTTGTGATGCATTGTTCCGAAGCCATGGGAGCTTAATTCAGAGACTGTTCTGACGAAGTTGGTGAATTCACCCCCCCCAGAAAGCCACATGGCTTCAGGCAGGGCAGCAGCCATTGTTGCAGGCTCCTTGCCATGATCCGACCATTGGGATAGCATGTCTGGGGCTCCCATCAATCAGCCAGACTGGTGGGAGAATACAAGTGGATACCCTTGAAGAGTGTTGAGCCATTGTGCCTGGTGAGGAGTGAGCTTTTGTGGATGTCGCCAGTAAGTTAAGTTCTTGTGATCAGTAAAGACCACCGTTGGCTCCACGGGAGAGATAAGATAATGTCGGAAAGCATCCAAGGCTCGGATAACAGCCAACATTTCTAAATCAAAGACCTGATACCATTGTTCCACACCTTTTAGTGACTCAGAGAGGAAGTGGCAAGGGTGCCATTCATTGTCTGACCCTTTTTGGGCTAGAACTGCCCCAGTACCCACCTTGGACGTGTCCATAAACAGGGCAAACAGTTTGCAATGGTCCAGGATCTGTAGGACTGGGGTGGAACACAACAAGTCCTTGATTTGTTGAAAGGTGTTGGCATGTTCCGAATTCCAGTGCCACTTCACATCCTTTTTTGACAGGTTGTGTAATGGTTGTGTGATTTGTGAGAACGATGGAATGAACTGTCGGTAAAAGTTGCAGAACCCTAAGAAGGAATGGACATCATGTAGACAATGGGGTACAGGCCAAGACTCCACTGTGTCAGTTTTAACTGATACAGTTTGGATGTTTCCTTGTTTAATTTTCATACCAAGGAACTCGACCTCATCTGACTCAAACAGACACTTGGAAATTTTAAGATGCAGCTGTTCCTGTTGACATATCGTGAGGAACTCTTTAACGTACTTCCAAAGTTCTGGTATTGTTTTGGCATGTACCACCATGTCGTCCATGTAGCCACATTGCTGCTGTCATTGTAATTGCAACACGAAGGTTGTGTCCATAAACTGCTGAAAGGTTGGAGGGGAATTGCATTGTCCGAAGAACATTACCATCGGCTCAAACAACCCCCATGGTGTCAGAAACACTGCCTTCCACTGATCCTCCAGCTTAACCCTGATGTTAGTGAAACCCCATCGTTCGTTGAACTTGGCAAAATATTTTGATTCACAAAGTTCATTGATGAGTTGTGGGATATTGGGAAGGGGGTAAGAGTCATGGATCATATGAGAATTGAGGTAGCAATAGTCTTGGACAAGTCTTTTTTTTCCATCCTTTTTTGTGACGAAAAACACTGGTGCTGACAATGGGGACTTGGAGGGGACAATTTTGCTGCAGGCCAGATTTTCATCAATAAATTCATCGAGTGCTTTCATCTCATCTGGGGACATCAGGTATAGCATAGCTTTCCTCATAAGGGCCTTGTTTTCTTTTTGAAACTTGGCTTTAGTCTGAATTTCATGGTCAAGTCCTTTTCAAAACCTCAGAAGGGGGATGTCATCTTCGGAAAACACATCAGCAAATTCCTTATACTCCTCTGGTAACACTGGCATGTTCACAGGCTTGGCCTCCATCTCCAGTTTGGTAGAAATTGTGGTGCGATTTACAGAGGTGGTCTTGACCTCATGCATATCATCTTTCTTCTTTGGCGATGTTTGTGGGGAGTCACCCCATCCCTTGATTTTCCGAGTCTCCCAATTGATTATGGGTTTCTCCTTTCAAAGCCATGGCATTCCTAAGATAACATGGTCTCTTTTCTCCAGAGGTCCGATGAAGTACAGGACATTGCAGCATCTTCCTTTTACCTCTGCATTCAGGTAGCACTTCCAGGTTATTGGTCGACTTGTTGTTCCCTACCACCTTCCATGGTCTTTTCACCTTGTACATTTTGACCTTAAGCTTTGACGCAATTGTCAGTCCAATTAAATTAACTTTGGCTCCGCAATCAATAAGCACGCTAACTTCTGCTTGATAGTCAAGCAGCTTGATGTATCCATGTGGGGAACGAGCACACATATCAGATTCATCGTTAATACTAGATACATGGTAAGCTGACAACACATTAAAAGGGGGCATACTGGACAGAAGTGAACCAGGATGCCCATTTAAAAATCCAAATGTTTCTCAATAGAAGCATGATATAGATTTTCGGGTCCTCCATATGACTTGACTTCTTTGACCTCTTTAGGTCTCAGAGGCTTCTTGCACTCCTTCTTGATATGACCTTCATCTCTGCAATTGTAGCACTTGATGACATAGGTCATTCTTCCTTTAGACCACTTTCTAGTTCTTCCTCTTTCGTCAACATCCATAGCATTTGGGTCTTTGATAGGGCTTGGATGCTGATAGTTGAAGAGCATAGTGGGCACTGTTTTTCTGTCAAGGATCCTTTTACTCTCAATCTTGCTTATGGCTTCTCCAGCAGCTACAATCCAATCGGATACCATGGTTGGGTTCCTATGATCGAGAACCCAATCTCAGATTTCCTTTTGGAGTCCTTTTCTGAAGAAGATGGCACCGCTGAACGAGTTGTCTCGAAACTTGGCTCGGTTGAACAAGGCCATGAAGCAGGCAACATAGTTTTTGAGAGGGGTAGAACCCTGAGTAAGGGTGACGAGTTCCAACTGCACCTTTGTCTTTTGACCTCCACTGGCAAACATAGCTTGGATGGTTGCTTCAAAATTTTCCCATGTGTCGTTATAGGTTGCTAGGCCACTATCTGCATGTTTGTTAATATAGTTTTCAGCGAAAGCGGCTGCAGATCCTTCTGTCATATACGACAGGGCCAAACCAATCTGAAGATGGTTGGTTACGTAGACATGTTGGTTGATTTGCAAATATCCCTTAATCTGCATGAGCCAGGTGGGGAGTTGTTTATGGCCTCCGTTATACATGGTAGGTTTATTGAGGTTGGATTCACGACCACCATTAAGCTTTGAATGGAAGCTTCCAGGGTTGCGAATCCATTTCTGGCCAAAGGCCTTCGCTAAGAGTTCCTCTAACTCCTTCTCTGTTGGTTCACGATTAAAGAGGGAATTCCTGAGCTTCTCAGCTTCCTGCCTGGAACCACTGGCTCCAATTGACAGTCCTTCTGTTACATGGGACATTAGGTTAGCAAGGGACTCTTGTTCTTGATCCAGGATCAGTATGTCTCCAACAGTGGAACTGAAATCCAATAGTCTGTCGTCTATTAACGGCTTGGCATCTGTTTCAGATTCAGGTTCCTTTTCTTGGTAGGCACCAAGTACAGCCAGATTTCGAAGCGTAGAAGGGGGGACAGGGGTTGGGGACAATCTGTACTTATGTGCGAACCATCTTCTGGAGTACTCTGTTGAGGTGTGAGGAGGGATTGGGGGTGCCTTGCTTTTTCCTTTCCCGAGTGTGGAGACAGGTGGTTTGGGAGGATGTCTAGGTTCTCCTGAAGACACCTTGGGCAACTCGTAGGGCAAGGCAGAGTAGGTTGAGGGATACATCGACCAGGATCCAAAGGATGACTAGTTGAGAGAGTAGGAGAGTAGCAACACTAGTAGCTTGACCCATTGTATTGGATCAACTAGCAAAGGTTTGACAGTTCATGGAAGAAGCTGAGCATCGTGTCCAAATAATGGTCACAGCAGCAGTTTAGATCTTTTTGCTTTTGTTATGCCATTGTGCACGAATGTCCTAACAAAGGACAAGTGTGGTTTTAGCAATGGCAAGGTAGTTACCTCAGGACAGTAAGACTTTCAGTCCTCTTGGCCAGCATTGCTCATATCACCAAAGAATGGAGATAAACAATAGCATGGTTGCAAGGTAGCGAAAAGATACAGTACATGGCAAGTAGCTGGGGTTTATATATCCTACAGACAACACAGCTACGAGTCAGATACTTGGTGATGAGTCCAACAACCAAACGAGACAGGGAAGTACTGAAAGTACTGGAAAGGCAACTATGCACAGCATGCACAGCTATAGTACAACAACAAGTCAAGGAACACAGACGAGACTGATGAACAAAAAGGGGGGACCAGCAAGTCAGTGTTGGACTGACAGATGTAGGTGGGACTGACGAATCAGTGTTGAACTGATTGATGAGGGCGGTGTCTGGTGATGCTAGACCATCTACCAAAACATAAGACCATCAGGTGAAGTGCCTGGGATGATGTGATAGGTGGTGAGGGATGAGACGATGATAGCAGCTATTAACACAACGAAGAGCAAGGCATACGCCTGAAGTAGAGGTGGGATGTGGGAGTCGACCGTGGCAAGGATGGAATCTTGTAACAGAGACTGCAGCTGGAGAAAGAAAGAGAACGAGAAGCCACACCCCAGGAGGAGAGGAAGAAATACTGGCACAAGCATGCACCCATCCCCCAAGACACTGTCATCTCCTCTGACCCCATTATCATCCCATCGCCCATCACTGTTTGCAAACTTTGCAAGGGTGACTTCGTTGAACTCTACTATTTCACTACAAGGGCCTCCACAATGTGGAATTGTCCACATGCTTGGCCAACAACAATGCCCTGGCCCTCCTACAAATGGGAGATGGCCTTCACTCTTTCATCCTGCTAGCAGCAGTGCAGGCCAAGGGAACAGTCACCACAGATGAGGACCTCTCCTGGGAGGAATTCGTGGAGGTGGCCCACCAACTCGCCACTGCCATGAAGGAAAACGAATGGCCAGAAGACAGGATTGACAGTCACATCAAGTTCTGGCTCACGCTCGAGGGTCACCCCTGGAGGCATGGACACTGCGAGATCAGCAAGCAGGCCCTACTAACATACCAGGCCCATGTGCAACACAAGTGGCATGACATGCTTGCCACCCCACATTCCTTCAACATTGCCCTTATTAACCCCACACTCCTCCTACAGATTAGGGATGAGCTTGTACACTCAGCCCAAGTCACCCAGCTAGAGTTGCTTAAGCAGGTCAGTCCCCTTTCCTTTTTTCCTTGCTACCACACATCTCACCGAAACTTCCCCCCTCCCCCCCTCCATCCAACCCCCTGGCCCCTCTCCCCCCAACTCACCCAGGCCCAGATACACATCCGACCATGCCCCCACCTGCTACGCTACATGATCAACCTGTGCCCCCCCCCCAACACACCCTGGGAATACGGGACATGCACTCAACGGCCCTGACCACTCCTCGGGATACCCTCCCTACCACAACTCCTCTGATCAATGTGGCACCCATTGCACCATCCCCTCCCACAACTGACAGTTGACTAGCAGATACCACCACAACTACAGCTCCCAACCCCCCCCAGATCCCACATGGCAACCAAATGCCCCCATTCACCCCCCCACCCTTCATCTGACTTGGCCAGGAGGAACAAGCCCTTTCGCATGCCCCACCCCCCCACCGAGCCCAGCCCCCTCCCCATCTGCGCTGTCTGCCTCAGCTGAGAACATCACACTATCCCAGTCATTGAGTGCAGAGTGCCCAAGACTTGGGATGGCAGGTTTGAGACCTTCTCAGAGCATGTCCACAGAATCCTATACTCCAAGGGAGGCACCCGACTCTGCCCCAGGTGGCAGTGCAAGGAAGGGTGCACAGACAAACACGATGCAAAACACCTCTGTTCCAGCTGTGGGCTTGCCACACATGGAGCCAGCCACTGCCCTTGAGCTCAGATGTTGGCACCCCCTCACCCCCTATAATCCAGATGCCTGGGAGTGAGCACTCCAGGTGGCCAACCTATCTCCCCACTTCGCCTTGATACCTGAAAGCCTATGTTCTGGTTTCATAATAGATTTTCCCCAAATCTCACATACCCAAATCCCTCCTAATAAAACCTCCATTGATACATACATTGATAAGTTTAAGGAAACCATTAATAAAGAAATCAGTAAGGGGAGATTCCTGGGTCCCTTTGACGTCAGAACGATCCAGTCTATGATAGGACATTTCCAATCCTCACCACTTTCACTAATTCCCAAGCCTGGCAGACCAGGCAAGTTCAGGCTCATCCAGAACTTCTCCTACCCCTTAATGCCGCAACCCCCCCACACCAACCCTGCTATCAACTCATTCATATGCACAGACAACTTCCCCTGCATGTGGGGAAAATTCTCCATTATCTTCCTCCTAGCCTCCCACCTCCCCCTGGGATCAGAGGTAGCCACCCGAGATGTAGCTGAAGCCTACAGAACCATCCCACTCCACCCCTCACAGTGGCCTGCAGCAGTAGTATGCATATCCGATTGGCTTGCATGCATCAACACCTGCCTAGCCTTTGGTGCCTCCCCATCAGCAGGCACATATGTATGGCCACCTCACTGATGCAGCAGTCGAAATATTCAGAAGTGAAGGTATAGGCCCTCTCAACAAGTGGGTCAATGACCACATATTCTTCAGAATCCGAAGACAGTACCTCACCAACTACAACACTAGCCGAAAGCTTTGGCACACCCAGATCACCCCCCACAGCATACAACAATCTGGCGGTCGAATCTGGTACAAGGGAGCCATACATGACAATGGCTCTGCCAAGGAGTACAATGAAGACTGTTTGTTCCCCTTGTCTGACCACTCTGCCAACTCGCCCAGATCAAACCATGATGCCACCTTCACCTACAACATGCATGACATCAACAACATCTCACAGATTGGGCATCCCATGGGAATCAGACAAAGACCAGCCCTTCCACCATTTGACAATATACATAGGCTTCCTATGGGACCTCAGAGAAAAAGTTGTGTCCCTGAGTGCAGCAAAAACAGAAAAATACCTCAATGCAGTCCACTCATGGAGAAAGAGGCAAATGCACACCCTCAAGGACGTTCAAGAGCTCTACAGCAAACTTCTCCATGCATCTGCCTTACTCTCTCAGGGTTGAGTGTACCTCACCAGCCTCAAATGCATGCTAGCAACATGCTCAGATAAGCCTTTCATGCCATGCAGACCAGACAAACACTGCCAAACAGACCTAGACTGGTGGACAACCATTCTACAAGATGGCAAGGTGCACCACCCACTAACACCACCCCCTTCCCACATCAACCTGCAAGCATATTCTGATGCTAGCTCTGGCTTTGGCATTGCAGTCATCATCCAAGGCTGCTGGAGAGCCTGGTGGCTCATCCCAGGCTGGAAAAACCCAAGTGCAAAGTGCAACATTGGTTGGGCTGAAGCCCTCAGTTTTGAACTCCTCATCCATACCATCGACTGCCTGCTCACAACCCCATCTCACATCCTCATCCACAGTGACAACAGCAGCATCATGGAAGGTTGGTGGGTCAGCAGACACAGAAACCGAGAGGTCAACGAAGTGTTCAAATGCATCCATGACCTCATGACTGATACCACCTCTAACATTCTTAGCATCCAAACAATCTACATTGCCAGTGGCAACAACCCAGCTGACCACCCTTCCAGAGGCATCTACAGGGATGCCTCTCAGCTACTCCCCCCTCTTCCCATCCCTCACCACCTCATGCCACACATCATCAATTTCAACGCACCCATCACCCCAGCAGAATTCAGGGCCAGACAAGATGGCTACTACACTCAACTGCCCACTGAAGAATCTGAAATAAACTGCTGGGGTGGGGAGTGATGATCTGAGAGGGGAGACCAAAGGGGCTTCTAAACCCTGGGGAGAGATGCTGTCTGGGGAACGTCTGATGCTGTCTGAGACTGTCTAGACACAGAAAAAGGCCACACTCAGCCTTCTCAAACTCAAACTCAAACTCATAACTCGGTACTTTGTTTTTTTTTTTGTAAGTAAGTACAGTGAAGTGTAAGTGCACACAGGCTTATATAAGCCACATCACATGTCTAACTTCGAAACTAAGTAAAGTCTAAAGTAAATGAACAGAAATAAAAGTAAAAGTAAAAACTATAAAATAAAAGAAATATCCTAGTGGGGAGTACTCACTCCCTACACTGCCCAAGCCATCAACCACATCGCTAGACAGCACGAAGCAGAGCACAACCTTCAAGCCCACCAGAGGACTGTCGACACCCTCATCAAGAGTGCCATCACAGAAGACACCTGATATCCCCCTCCCAAAATTCTCTGCCCCCCTAGACCTCAGAGAAAGCAGACATGTGCCCACCCCGAAGCCCTACTGCCCACACCTGACCCCAGCCCCCTCCCTGCTCAGGCCTCATTGCCTTGCCAAGGAGAGGCTACTGCTATGGCGCCCCTCCCTCACACAAGCTAGAGCCAAGTCACCCACCCCACTATCAGCAGAGACCCTAGCACAGATCTCCAGTGTCATTGGCACCTCCTGGACAGACTCCACCAAAGAGCTGTATGGCATAGGCCTCCTAATTTTCCATGTCTTCTGCAACCTAAACAACATACCAGACGAGTGCAGATGCCCCATCTCCTCTGAACTCTTAGCAGCCTTCCTAGTGAGTTGTGTGGGGGCCCACTTGGGCTCCACACTAGCCAATTATGCTGCAGGCATCCATGCCTGGCACATAGTTCATGGGCACCAATGGACAATAAACAAGGCTGAATACAAAGCTATGCTGGAAGGCACCACCAGGCTTGCCCCCAGTTCCTCCAAGCGGCCACACAGGGCCCCATTCATGACAGACTTTCTCTCCTTCCTGCACAACATGCTAGCCAGAGACAACCCATGTGATGCAGCAATTTTTGCTTGCATCATGGTATCCTTCTTCTGCTTGGTGAGACTTGGTGAATTCACAGTCCCTTCGATCAAGACCTTCGACCCTAAATGACACATCACCAGAGCAGGCCACACACTATCACACAATCACGAAGGCCTGCCTGTCATGGTCTTCCACATCCCATCCACCAAATGCTCCCCCAAAGGCAAATCACTCCAATGCGCTCCCAAACCAGATCCTAACCTGGACCCCCACTGCATGCTTGAGAACCACCTATGCCTAAACCCAGCACCTGAATCTGCCCACCTATTTGCCTGGCACCACCCCACTGCAGGCCTGAGGCCACTATCAAAAACCAAAGTCACAAAGAAGATAGCCACCATTGCAAAACTACATCCCATGACCCCTAACCTCAAAGGCCACACACTGCAAGCATTTCCCAATCTTTCTTCAGAAAATATAATGAAAAAATGGAGAGAAGAGATACTCTTTTATGTTGGATAATTTGTTGGAAAAAATGCAAATATAAATTTCTCTTTTCTGTGCAGAAACATGGATTAATGGTAGTGCCCATTAGCTTCTACTCTAAGTGGTATTAGCATCAATTCATGTTTTTTGGAAGGAAATAAAACATTATTTCTGCATTTTTTCTTTCCAAACATCCAAAATAAAAGAGTATCTCTTTCCTCCATTTTTTCAGAATATTTTCTAAAGAAACATTGTGAAATGCTTGCAGTGACAGTCTCCGAATTGGAGGGACACTTTTCTACCTACTGAACAATGTTCCCTTTGAGGTTGTCAAAACTATGGGACAATGGTCAGGAGAATCCTTCACCCATACCTATGCCACCATGCCCTGGTACTTGCTCCTTTCCTACAATCTGAGCTGGAGGTCCTGAACTCCCTCAAATGCTACATCCTCCCCCCAGTACATTAACCAGTAAGTAGAGCTCCTTCAGTTTGGGTCTCGAGCTTTGCCAGACATGTCACTCACTCCTACCCCATGGGTTTCACAGCTCAGCTCGATTCCTCGGGCCTGGCTTTGGGCTGAAAAACCTACCGGTTTTCACCCAAACCCCCTGATGTCTCCCACCAAACACAGAGCCCCCTTTTTCTGTCCCACTAGCACCTTACCATACATCACCCTAGCTAATTGTCGTGCGGCGGCGGCTGATAACGCGCTGTTCCAGAGCATGGGCCGACGTGCGCGATTTAATGACTTAGTCTTACGACGAAGTCGGACCTGAGGGAGGCAATAGGCGAGCCGACGAAGGGCGGACCTCTTGCAGGTATAACGAACTAGGAGTAGTTCGTCAGGGACTCCCTTTACAACCGTGTCAGTCGCGGATTTATGTCCAACGAACAGAGGTTTAAAGAGTAAGCAAGACCCTTTACCAGGGAGGTTGTTAGGTAGAGTAAAGTACAAGGAGCATCTGTCGAATCCTGCACGGTTTATATACCCTGCAGTCGACAGTGCCTTTCTAAGTACTACTTACTACAGTAGGTAAAGGGCGGTAATGTCTGTTTGTAGAGGTCGCGTACACAACACGCTCTCTGCGAGCGTCGAGTCATAACTGGGGATGGAATCCATCCTTCATTATGAGTCGTGTCGCGTCGCGACGTGAGGTCACATGCCGTGAAGTAAAAAGGTAAAAGTACGGAAATGAAAAGAAGTCCACTGGATCTCGTTCCAAGATCCAAAGCATATCCAAAAAGGGAAACATATATGTAAGCGTACCGTATAACAAAGTCTGTGGACTTGTCCACAAGGACAGCGGTCCTGTAGCGTACGTGCGTTGTACGTATTACGAGAGCGACGGCAGGAAGCGTAGCAGTGGGCGTGTGAGTGGCGGCGAAGAGTCGGTACGGGAAAGCGGCGGAAAGGCGAAAGCGGTAACGGGTTAAAAGTCGGCACGACATCACCCCCCCCCTTGAAAAGGAGGTTGGTGGCCTCACCAACTATCCAGGTCCTGGAAAATCAACCGTTCAAGAGCGTCGATTTCCGGCATTTCCTTTGGATGGTCCAATAGGACGTCCATGAGGGTCAGTCCATTTAGACCCTTTTCCGTTGCGGCACGACCAATGTCCAAGTCTTCGACAGTCGAGGCAAGTATGTTTATAGAGGGGGTGGAGAGGGTCGAGTTGGACCCTTCCCCCGAGCTCGAGGCGAAGTTGGTCGTTGGATTCGAGAGGGTAGAAAGGCTTTGCCGGGAGGGCCTGCGTTGCATACGAGGCGTTGAATAGATCGTATTTCCAGTAGCCTCGAGTGTCATAGACTTTGAGCAAGAACTCTCTCCAGCGGTCGATCCTTTCTTCCTCCTCTGTCCACGGGTCGTCGCACCTTTCTCCAAGTATCTGGGCTGCGAGTCGAAGGAACTTTCTACCGGCATTCTCTTCTTCTTCTCTTCTTCGATCAATGGCAAGCCATCGAACTCCCGGGAGAATAGATCCTTCTTCGCTCTGTAGGAGCCCTTCTGCAGACGATTCACCGCTCTTCTTTTCCCGATCGAGGCCAGGTACTGAAGGTGTTCCCACTCTGACGGATGATATCTCGGGTTCTGGTATCTTCTCTTGTCATCCGTAATCAGTCCCTTCTCAGTCTCTTTGAATTGAGCTTTCTCCAGCGGCCGACGCATCGTTTGGTCCAGGAACCTCCTTTCGTTCCTCAACGTTTGAACCAATTTCATTGGCTCCACCGTCGGAGGGACTACCGGAGACCTGAGGATGTGGGAGATGTTCGGGGAGGCAGCTGCGAAATGACCGAAAGGATTTAACGAGGGACGGGCCAAAGTGAACGTGGACGATATTGATGAGCGAGATGAGCATGTTGTGGGTTTCCTCGACGACCTTCATTCCTTCAGACTCCATAAACACGGTTCCCTTTGATTCTTCATCAACGACGACGTCACCTGCCTTTAAGACGTTGGCGGTGTGGTGGACTGTAAGTTCGATGCTTCCGTAGATCTGGGACAGCATCCTGAGATAGTCACTGTCGTCGCCGACATCCCATCCGTAGATGACCCATTCGTCGAATTTCTCAAGGATCTGAACATAGCCTTCATAGTCCTCTGGTTGGCAGAGGAGGGCTGCGGGGGCAGTCCTTGCTGTAGGAGCATAGGGGTTCTGGGACGTGGCTGGCGGGTTTCTACCTGCCGGGTCATCGGATGTAGTGGGGTAAGAGGTGGGAGTTGCTTCAGGGGGTGGCGTGTTACAGGTCTGTCGGTAGACTGGCTCGGGATATGGGCGCGTTCTGGGCGTTCTGGGGGACGCCTTTCGCTTTCCCTTAGAGAGGGTGCGCACGGTGACACTGGAGTGGGGGTTACGGGGCATCTCGACACTGGGGTCGAAAAGGGATTGGATTGAGGCCGCGATGGAGTCGGCTGGCGGTGCGGATACTTGGGAGATGGGTGATGAAAACGGGGAGAAATCATAGTCGGCATCGTCGTAGGAGATGTATGAGTCCAGTAGGTATTCACGTGACTCGGAATTACGTTCATCGTCGGAGTAGGACATCTAGTTTCATTGTTTTCGACGAGAGGATCTGCGAGTTCGTTGCTGAGACTCTGGGGGCTTACGACGGCTTCTTTTATACTCTTCGAGTAATTCCTCCGCGTTTACTAGATTGCTTTCGGGTTCCCAAGTATTGCTTGCATGTCCGTATCCGCTCCACTTGACCAAATAATGCGTCTTTACACCTCGGCATGTTTTTACTTCCTTGTGATTAAGGATTGCTTCGACTTCCCATTCAGGGACATCATCGATCAGATCCGGAAGTGGGGGTGGCGGTGTTGGACCGTATTCGGCAGTTTCGTGATACGGAAAGATCCTTGACGTATGAAATACCGGATGAATCCGCCAATGATCGGGCAGATCTAGGCGCACGGTTACGTTTGAAAGGACTTCTTTGATCCGGAATGGTCCCACTCGTCTTGGAGCAAGTTTTGTTGACTGTTGATCGCGTTTTAGATCACGCGCGTCCAACCAAACAAGCTGTCCTTTGATCGGTGGTTGATACGTCAGAGGATCGGGTCCTGATGAAGCCATCTTTTCCGCGGTGTTCTTGTGAGCGATTAATGCCGCATCTCGCGCGAGTGCAAGGGCTTCCAGGCGTTCCTCCACCTGTGGGGCCTTTGACGTGTGTACCGACGGATATGGGTCCGGCTCATACCCGTAGAGTAGGTAGAACGGAGTCTGTCCATGAGTGGAGTGGGTCCTTGAATTGTGCGCGAATTCTGCGAGCGCGAGGTACTTGCTCCAGTCATTTGGCTTCTCCGCGCAGTACATCCTTAGGTATCCCTCCACTTCCTGGTTGACACGTTCGGCCTCTCCATTGGTTTGTGGATGGTATCCGGACGAGTATTTCGGCTTGATTCGTAACGCCTTATAGAGACTTTGCGTGAATGCGCTGACGAACTGCGGTCCTCGATCCGAGATGACCGATTCGGGGATTCCATAGTGGGGATATACGTATTGTAGCCATAGGTCTGCGAGGCCTTCGGAATCGATAGACTTATTGCATGGGAGCAGTTTGACGGCCTTAGTGAGACCATGGTCCACAACTGTGAGGATGGAATCATATCCGTGAGACGAGGGTAGGTCGGTTACGAAGTCCATAGAAACCTGTTTGAAGGGTAGCGGCGTCTTGGACTCGATTGGTTGTAACGGCGGGGGATGACTTTGTTGAACGACCTTTGTCGACTGGCATGTAGGGCAGCCCTTGATGTATTCTCGGATACTTTTCCACATTCCGGGCCAGAAGCAGTGCTTGTTCATGGCGGAGCTCATAGCTCGAACGCTGGGATGGCCTGCTGACGGATGATCGTGGAAGTCCGATAGCGTTTTCTTTCGGGCCTTCGGAGGAACGTAAATCCTTCCGTTTTTGGTTTTGATGCCAGAAGCGGGGTCTTCGATGACGTTTTCCCCTTGTTCATTAATGATGACGTAACTTTTGTCTTCCTTCGACGAGTTCTTTATTTCGTCGAATGCCTCTTGTGATACTCGTAAGATGCCTGGTTTCTTGGTGGGGAGGTTTTTGTGATCCTTTGGGACTTTCACCGTCGAAGGCTCCTTCTTGTTGGAGTGTAGGGCGGTTTTTGTTGTGGTTTCGACGGGAGTAGGGTCGTTTTTAGCGGGTTCACCCCCCTCCTTTAGCCAAATCGACGGTGGGAGTACCGTGGTTTCCACCGGGGTCGTTGGACTGAAGGCAGGATTACGAGAGAGGGTGTCGGGAACTATCATTCTTCGACCAGGATTATGTTTGAACTTGAGTGGGAAACCTTGAATGTAGGCAAGCCAGCGGGCTTGTCTTCTGGTTAAGTTTTGTGGTTCCCGATAATAGGTGAGGTTTTCGTGGTCGGTATGGATGATAGTATCCTCGGGAGGAGACAACAAGTAATGTTTCCAGGCTTTCAGGGCGCGTACGACGGCTAGCATCTCTAGATCGTATACTTGATAGTTTTGTTCGGCTCCTTGGAGCGATTGAGAAAGGTATGCGATAGGATGTAGACTTCCTTCGAAGTTTTGACATAGTACAGCGCCTGTGCCTAGTTTGGAGGCATCTGTGTACACCTCGAACGGTTTGTCGAAATCGGGTAACCGCAGGACAGGGGCTTGACACATATAGGTCTTTAATTTCTGGAAGGCCTCTTCCTGTGCGGGTCCCCATTTCCAGGGAAAGTCTTTCTTCGTTAACTCGTGTAGTGGTTTCGAGATCATGGCGAACGAAGGGATGAACTGGCGATAGAAGTTGCAAAACCCGAGGAACTGCCGAACATCGTGGAGGTTGGCGGGGGTTTTCCAATTCTTTACGGCTTCAACCTTGACCGGCGCAGTTTCGTACTGCCCGTGGCGTATGATATATCCGAGAAATTCTATTTCTTCGGCCTCGAATACGCATTTGGATAACTTGAGCCGTAGATTCTCCTTCTTCACGATCTCCAGAAACTCCTTAATATTCTTCTTCAGCTCTTCGCGCGTTTTGGCGTGGATGGTAACGTCATCTAGGTAGATGACTCCCTTCTTGGATGTTCGTAGTTGTCCGAATTTTCCATCCATATACCTTTGGAAGGTAGGGGGCGCGTTGTTCTGGCCGAAGAACATTACAGTGGGCTTGAATACCCCTCGGGGGGTAACGAAAGAACCTAGCAGCGCGTCTTCTTCGCTTTCAACTCGGATGTTTGTGAAACCCCATCGAACATCGAACTTTGCGAAAAATTTGGACTCGACCAGTTCGTCAAGAATTGGCTTTACGAGTGGTAGGGGGTATCGATCGGGTATGGTGAACGAGTTGAGCTGTCGGTAATCTTGGATGAGCCTTTTCTTGCCATCCTTCTTTCCGACAAAGAAGACTGGGGCCGGAGGTACTCGTAACACGTCCGTGTTTTGGACCTTTTCAATCTTCCCGGTTTGTAGATTTTCTTCGAGAAATTCGTCGAGCAGTTGCAGCTCGTCTCGGGACAACGGGTAGATCTTTGCTGGTTTATATGTCTTCAGGTCCTTAGACGGATCGAGTTTGATGGTGTGATCGTAGCCAGGTCGGTGAGGCGGTAGGGGGCAATTTTCTGAAAATACTTCTTGGTAGGCATTATACTCTCTTGGGAGAGAAACCTCTTCGTGTTTTACTTGAGCCTCCAGTTGTGTCGAAATCGAAGTTCGGTTTATTGATAGACTTGCGACCTCTGGAGTTCCCCATCCCACTATTTTCCTGGCCACCCAATCAACGACCGGCTGAGCTTGCTGGAGCCACGGCATGCCTAGTAGCACGCTTTCATTTTTGAGGGTCATGACGTATGCGGAGATCTTGAAATGTCTCCCATGAACTCTGCCCGTGAACAGGGCAACGGAGTCGATAACTTGTTCTGAGGACCCTTCGAAACTTCGTGGCGACCATGGGTGTTTGATTTTCTTAGTCTCCAGACGGTATCTTGCAACCGCCTCTCGACTTATAGCATTGCATTCGGCACTGCTGTCGATAACGGCCCTTATTTCCCCTTCGTTCCATTCCGTAAGGAATAGTGTGCCAGTGATCGCCCTCACAGAGGGGAATTCATTGATATGGATTACAGACATTAACTCTGGGGCACAAAATGAACAGAACGTACATCTACTCTCCTTGGTTGGGGTAGCACCAAGAGAGTCTTCTAAAAATCCTCCTTTCCATTTAACGCTTCTCTGAGTTTCTGAAACTCCTCGGCAGTATAGGAGGCCTTAACTTCTCGGACAAGCTTTTGTCCATCGGTTAACTTGCAGTCTTTCTTGAAGTGTCCTTTTCCTCCACAGCGGAAACATTCTCCTTTACTTTCCATGTGCACTTCCCGAAACCGATAGGGGTCCGGTTTCCTTTTCTGGGGTGGTCGGTATGTAGATTTCTTTTGCCGATCCACGTCCATTGCATATGGGTCACGTGTTTGAGTTTTTCCGCATGAGGATCCTTCATCTTGATACATATGTAGAACTTCTCGATCATCCTTGGTTAAGCATTCGTTGTATACTCCGAGACTTGCTTTTGCAGTTTGGGCATCGACAGCCGCGTCAATCCACTCTTGAACTGTTTGAGGGATTTTCCCGGATCGTAAGATCCATTCGGTAGTTCGGTTGTTTAAGCCTTTCCCGAAATAGACTCCGGCTTGTCGATCATCTCGTGATATCGAAGCTCTAGTGATGAGATCGAGGAACTCGCCGATATACTTTGCTAACGGCATATCTCCTTGTTTAATTTCGGCCATTTTGAGGAAGGCCAATGCCTCGGTGTCTCCGACCTTGAATATCTTTCGTAACTTGAGAAGGAAGGTAGTCCAGCTATCGTAGATGTAGACATCGCCTGCAACGGTGGTGTGTTCTTTGAGGTAGTTTTTGGCGAAATGTATAGCAGCTCCTTGGTTCATGAAAGATAGGGCAAAGCCAATTTTTCGTTCGTCGGTGTCGTAGACATGGCGATTGAGGTTGAGATAATTGTTAACAGATGCGATCCAGGCTTCGAACTTGCCACTGGTTCCATCGAATGGGAGGGGCTTTCCTAGGCCGAGCTCCTTTCGATCGACGCTCCTTCCTTCAGGGGCCTTTTCTTCGGCTATGTTGGTTTTTGGGATTGTATAGGCAGGGAAAGCCAGGCCGGTGTGGCCAGTCAGGCTTTCATACCACTGCACTAATTCTTTGACGTTTCCAACGGTCTTTCCTGCGAAGGGGTCGGTAGTGCTGGCGAACTGTTGAAGCTGATCTGCTAGGGCGGCGATTCGTTCTTGTTCTCCGGGACCGGCCATGTTTAGGTCAAGGGAAGTCGAAGCTGATTTGGTTAGGGCTGTGTGTGTTTCTTCTTCTTCGATTTTCCTTCCGGCTAATGGCTCCGGTTCTCGGAACTGGGTAAACTGTGTTTGAGTCGGTTTGACTTCTTCTTGTGAGGTCTGGGCCTGGTTACCCTCTCCTCCTTCTGACTTTGTTGGACTCGTTACCGGATAGGGTTGAAAACGTTGTGCAGAGGCAGTACGTTCGAGTTTTTCTGGTGCTGCGGTAGTGTTGGAACATGGGGGGACTTTAGGGGGTTGTCCGCGAGGACGGAACTTTGATGATCCCGCTTTGGAAGACACTTTTGCAGACTTCTTTATCTCTGGGCTTCTTTAATACGAGTCACGAATCTTCTGAGCTTTAGGTTTGCGAAGCCTACAAGCTAAGATTCGCTTTTACTGGGCCTTCGATCTTGAAGTTATCCCGACTGGTTACGGGTCTTGTTATCGAGGGCTACCACCGGGATGCCTTCACTGGGATTCACTTCGTATCTTGACACAGGTAGCAGACCTGTTCTCAACGCAAGTTACTCTTCAGTCTCTAGGCCTTATACCTCTGGGTGGCTGACGCTTGCAATAGGGAAATGATGATTGTTGTTGGGGTGCTCGGGTGGAACAATATCGGGGTCGGTTGATTTTCAGCTGCTACCTCTAGGGGAGCTGTATCTCGTAGCACCGATACAGGGCAAGCGAGTGTTGAGTACTCTTCAGGTATGTCGACTTGCACTTGTACCACCCGCCGATATCCCAGACCAGGGACTATCCGGGTACAAGGGTCAGACAGGGAGCGAAGAGGGGTACTTTACTCTTTTGTCGTGCGGCGGCGGCTGATAACGCGCTGTTCCAGAGCGCGGGCCGACGTGCGCGATTTAATGACTTAGTCTTATGACGAAGTCGGACCTGAGGGAGGCAATAGGCGAGCCGACGAAGGGCGGACCTCTTGCAGGTATAACGAACTAGGAGTAGTTCGTCAGGGACTCCCTTTACAACCGTGTCAGTCGCGGATTTATGTCCAACGAACAGAGGTTTAAAGAGTAAGCAAGACCCTTTACCAGGGAGGTTGTTAGGTAGAGTAAAGTACAAGGAGCATCTGTCGAATCCTGCACGGTTTATATACCCTGCAGTCGACAGTGCCTTTCTAAGTACTACTTACTACAGTAGGTAAAGGGCGGTAATGTCTGTTTGTAGAGGTCGCGTACACAACACGCTCTCTGCGAGCGTCGAGTCATAACTGGGGATGGAATCCATCCTTCATTATGAGTCGTGTCGTGTCGCGACGTGAGGTCACGTGCCGTGAAGTAAAAAGGTAAAAGTACGGAAATGAAAAGAAGTCCACTGGATCTCGTTCCGAGATCCAAAGCATATCCAAAAAGGGAAACATATATGTAAGCGTACCATATAACAAAGTCTGTGGACTTGTCCACAAGGACAGCGGTCCTGTAGCGTACGTGCGTTGTACGTATTACGAGAGCGACGGCGGGAAGCGTAGCAGTGGGCGTGCGAGTGGCGGCGAAGAGTCGGTACGGGAAAGCGGCGGAAAGGCGAAAGCAGTAACGGGTTAAAAGTCGGCACGACACTAATGGTATGAATGTGTAGATAGTATATTTCAGAACTTATCACAATACATTTAGTGTCATATGGGATGACAAGTCCTCGAGCCCTTAAATTCCAATTCAAATAAGCAAAATATGCCACACTGCAAGCATTTCACAATTTTTCTTGCCAAAATATGTTGAAAAAATGGAAAGAAGAGATACTCTTTTATTTGGGCTGTGTTCACATAAAAAATGCAAATATAATATTTTGTTTTCTTTGTCTTTTCTGTGCAAAAAAATGAATTGATGGTAGTGCTGATTAGCTTCTATGCTAATGGGTATTACCATCAATCAATGTTTTGTGGAAAGTCATGCAAAGAAAAGAAAATATTATTTTTGCCTTTTCTCTTTGAAAACAGCTGTCAAAAAAGAGTATCACTTTCTTCAATTTTTTCAGCATGTTTTCTGAAGAATAATTGTGAAATGCTTGCAGTGCCATGGTCCTGCTCATGCATAGCAGCCTATTTTGAAACGATTTAAATTTGCGAGTTACCCATCGTCTGTGCCAAAACAGCTTGTGTAACACAGTCTGCTGCTCTGACTCCGGAGTCAGCAATTTTATCCAAGTTATTTTCTAGCGAACTTGTATGCTCGTGAACGTAACAAGATGATAAGTGGTAATGCTGGTGAAGTATGTTCTGAGCAAGGCTGACAGGATCAATTATAGGGAATGTCTATCCTGCTGTTTTGTACACATGCAGTCTTGCTGACATGATGCCTGAGACCCAGTGAGAAATCACGATATGTGGAGTGATGTAGATGTAGGTACATGTATGCCATAGATAGGCATCCTCTCGCATAAAAATTGGGTTGGCTCATAAGTAATTTTGCTACCCTAAAGTACTGGCACATATGCCCCATTATTCCACCAGTTTTACATAGATCTACATATGCTAGTTTTTGCTTGCCAATCTGTTTCATCTTGTATGTCAATCTATGCCATGGTAGGGCAGCCAATATGTTGTTGTGATTCACATTATACTGCAAACTATGTATTGTTATGTACAAATACAATCCATGCTCACTGCCGCTACTGCCCGCTCCCTGCTCCTGCTCCCATTCCCGCCCCCCATTCCTGCTCCCCACTCCCCATTCCTGCTCCCTGCTCCTCACTCCCATTCCCCATCCCCCACATCCCTTCACTGATAGGCCACATACCTCTTGCCATACAACCCAACCCACTGCTAATACATAGGACTGCTCGAGAACTTTGCAATTACATCCACCATCCCATTGATCCATATGCCAGTAGTAACCTAGCTGCTTTTCATGAGAGGGAGGATAGTTGGCATGTACACAGAACTTACCAGTTCCTTCACTTCATCCTTGTATTTCTGTACTTGCAGTTCAGCCAATAACATGTTAGATAGACATAGTAAAACAAGCTCACCACTTTTGCCTCTCCAGACAACACCTTGAAGTATGAATTGAATTCTTCTAGTGAACCGCCGACTTGCTTCTGATAACAATGCACACAGAGCATCCTAATAGGAGGGGTGTTAATGGAGTGTCATGCCTGATTGTTGTGCTTACCTTGCACTTTTGTTAGACAGGGGATGCCATGTCTTCTTCCTATCAGGCACTGTTGGTGGTGACACCTGCTTGGATGCCATCTCTGCTGATCTCCATGACACCTGACTAAGATGTGCTGGTGCAGGTAATGCCTGCTCAGCCTCTGTCTGCCCCGACGATCATGCTGCACTCATGTCTGTGGCTGTGCTTGTTAGTGTGGATACCTGACCTCAGCCAAGGACACACATACATACTGCATCAGTAGGAGACTGTACAGAGCATAGATGGTCCACAAGAGGAGCTACTTGTGTGATGCTCATGTTTGCAACTACACCAAGCACACTTGTTAGTACAAATACTGCCCACATTGTCAACTTACCTGTGTCATTCACTAGACCCTCTCCAGCTTGGGTAGGGCAAGTCACAGCACACATACTGGTGGGATCCAGCAGTGTGGCACATGGATAGTCTGTGAGAAAAGTCAGTACATGTACATAGACAATCATAACCTTACATTGGGTCTTGATAAAAGCAGCAGCCCCACATCACGGTCCTCCACTGCACTGAAAATGACAGCAGTATGTTGGAGTTTGAATCACCCCTGTGTGATACATATGTTGGTGCGAGTTTTTACTTGCTTACATAAGCACTTAGAGCACACATAGTACTACACTTTTGGTACTGTTCCCTCAGTAGTTGAGTCACTACTGAGGGTAAGTTCATATATTCTTTACAGTAAACTACTTACTGATCCCCTGTAGCTGCCTACAGGTATATCTAATATATAAGTAGTTGAGTCACTACAGAGGCTGCCTACAGCCCTTTTCAACACAGTACAGGTGACATGGTGGGTGGGAGCAAGATGGTGTTTGGCACTGTTTGTGACTCAACATCCTCATTTTGCTAAGTCCGAATGTTCCTGCTCCGGTGCCATCCTTACTCTGCTTGTATGGAATAGAATGAAACAGGTCGGATCACATTACATGAACATTGACCATGTCCGCGAACAGGTGAGTAAATGACATCAGACGTTATGTCTGCATAGGCACACCAGTGCTGTGTAGTCACACATACTAATACACACAAATAATAATTGGCCCATAGAGTTACCTACAGATACCTAGTTATGCATATCGCGATTTCTCACTGGGCCTGAGACACGAACTACAGGGTTGAATGAGTGAAACTATGCATTCGTGAATGTGAGAATGTGAAATTATACTATAAAGCAAAGAAACCAAATCAGGTAAGGGGAGGTCTGACGATGAGCGACACTGGATCCTCGCACTTATAGTGCTGCTCAACGCCAACAAGGCCAATACGCCAGCGAATCCGTGGCTCCTAACTGTTCGTGAAAGGATAAGTCGAAGGCTGAAAGAATGCGAGCTAGCATCAGCTGAGGAACATACATATGGCTAGCTTGACAAGGCGAAATCGCGAGCTGTAACTAAGCACCATTGCGGTCTATCAGGTTACATTGCTCTCAATAGCGAGCGATCCAAAAGTACCCAAGAAGAGTGACATCACAACAACAATCAATGATACAGCATCGTAAGGACCACAGCGTGCGAGGTACATATGTGTATGGATAGTTTAGCATGTATAGTTTGGACAGAAGGTCAAATCTATGTGGACACGCAGAAAGAAAGAAAAAAACCGTTCATGTTAGAGGGTCCTGGTGCGCAGCGTCTGGATTGGCGACATACAAAGAAGCGCGTGGGGCAAGCCCGTACTTGATCGTTGGTCGACTCCGCGAAGGTACCTCCTCTCGCTTACGAGTGTTCCTTGGTGGCGAAGACAGTTGTGACTCGAGATCCTGCGATAATCTCCGTTCATAGGCATGAATCTTGTGCAGTACTTCTGAGCCGTTGTTGTCTGTTGGCAACGTCGGAGGTGAAGAATGATCGTCCTGTATGGCAGACTTTGCAAGCGGCGATCGTGAACTGGTGTTCAACCCGGTCCACATCATTTTGGTCGAACCAGTGGACACCACCGCTTGTGGAGGAAATGAGGATACCGAGCCCTCAAACGAGGAGCTGTGGCTCGGAGTAGACTCGTCTCCCGTGGCCTCGCTAATCCTATTGACGGCCAACAGACCGTGCTTCCTTTCGGACTCTATAACAGTACTGGTGGCTGCTGTTTCTAGAGTGCTCGAGGCAAGGGTATGTCGAGAAGCCGACGCCTCGGATAGCGCACGCTGCACGACGTCGTAACTCCCTCCAAGCCGTTCTACTGACTCGGTATTAGCGGTGCGCATGCTATGCGCCGATGCGATAGAACGAGTATGCCGTTCTTTTGGTGGAGTGCTCTCGTATATTTCAGCACCGTCCTTGGATTCGGTCGGCAAGTGTTTAAAAGTCGAAGCTTCTTCTATTATTGACAAGGGGGGCGCAGGATTTGGGTCTCTGAAAATGAGGGGCTTGCTGTTATTGGACGTAATGGAGCCTCGCCTCTCGAGGAGAGATGTTTTGGCGAAGCGGGCCCACCAGCTGTTTGACCTATGCACTGGTCGCGAAAGCGGTGAGTTTGACTTCAAGAGCGGTGGAGAGCATGAAGAATTCCCAAGAGAGGGAGTATAGAAGGCGTGAGGAGTCGTCGAGCTGACGGGTGAATTTGGCTCCGAGGCAAGTGAAGGCTGATTATCGATGAATGGCTCCAGCGAAGTATGGAGAGAACTGGGTTGGTTCGATGCGGAGGTGTGAGTGACCTGTTTCAAAGGACTGAGTGTGCGAAGTGGAAAGGTAATTGCCGACGGTATCTTCGACAAAGGGGCTGGTGTCAAATCATATTCTTCTAATGACATATCACGCCCCACAGGGCCGTCATACTCCTCGTCCCGCTCCAGAATACCAGGACGTAAGTCGAGCCAGGGGTAGTCATCGTCTGTTTGAGGATCTGCGAATGGGTCGGTATACGCCCCTTCTGCACCACTTCCTCTATGCGGCCCTTCCCAGACCCTTTTGCTCTTCTCACTGGCAATCAACTCGTCTCGGTCTCCTGCGGTGCGACTCAACCCGTCGCTTCGATCGCCGCCCGTACCAGACGCGCTCGGCTCACGGGACATCATCCCGCGGACCAAGGCACCCATAGAACGCAATGTCCACGCGCTGGTCGCTTCACTGCCTTCCCTGTGCATCATAAGTCGATTGCCCCACGTAAAAGAGCGTGCATCTTCATCAGCGAACATATCCCTACGCGGGCGGTGTTGGTTCCTAGGACCCCTGCTGAGGCCAATATAAGCAAGCACATTGCTGAAGGTTATCGCACAAAACCGAGTTGCTCGGTTGTTGACCATGGTGGTGATAATGCCACTCGCTGATCCAGCTTCACCGCTCCCATCTTCGAGGTCCCCTTGAAGCAGAACGAATCTCCCTGGTCCGTTTCCGCCGTGTTTGCGTTTTGCAAAGTAGAGCACCGCGACTCCAGAAACCAAGCCCAAAAATCCAAACGCGGTCCCAAGTGCGATTGCGAGAGTCTGAGATGAACCGTTGCCAGAGATCTCCTGTGAACCCAAAGGATAAGAACTCGTCACTTGTCCCGGGGGTGCGTTGCCAGACGTGGTGCCAGTACTGCCAGTGGTGCCCGTGCCAAGGGGACCTGAAAAACCGGTTTGTGTAGGGTGTGAAAGGGATTGATGCGTAGGCACAGCGTTGGATGGTGCAGAATACGATGAAGTCATAGCCGAACTCGTAGGGTCATATATGAAAAGGGAGGTAGATGCAGGAGCCGAGGAACCATACCCTGAAAAACGTATTAACTACGGAGAACGCTGCTTGACTACGACTCACCGAAACCAAATAGCACGAATCCTCCCGCTTGAGCTGCAAAGTGATTTTTCCTTGCGCCAACTTGTGAGAGAGCTTCCACGCTCTTCCACGTCATCGGGGTTGTACCCGTCTCTAGGATCCAGCCATCGCTGTATGTCTGCTGCAGCAATGCATCAGCACCTCCATGAATGAGGATGTTCCCATTCGGAAGGGAAACTGCAACGAATTCCCTACGTGGGACTGGTAACGAGGTGTTGGATACTACTAGGAGTTCCCAGTCAGAGTCATCGTTGGTTGTATCGAGCGACCAAATTGTGTTCAACGGTACGAGTTGCCCACAGGAGGCACAGTATCCTCCAAGGACAACTAATCTGCTATCAGGCAAGACAAGTGAGGAGTGGCCGTAGATATCAGGGGGTGAATTGATGCTCGAGGGCAACGGACTGAATTCCGCTGCGACAGGGTTGAACACGTAGTGCTCAGAGAACGCACTTCCGGACCCATCTGCCTTTTCACCACCGGTGATGTATACTCTTCCATCGATGGTCGACGAAGCATGGCGCATTCTACGCATAGGTTCGTTTGCCCAGTCTTGCGGTTCAATGGAGAAGTTCGAGTTCGTCGCGCTGGTGACTGAAAGTAATGCAGCCGAGTCGTTGAGTGTCGTCAAGACTATTTGTGAATTTGGCCCTGGCTGGCCGCCAAAGAGTAACAAATCTGTTGTATTGAATGCGGAAAGTGTATGCCAGGCCACTGCAGGTGACAAATTCGCGGTAAGGAGGTTCCACGGAGGGGCCGATGTGCTGAAGGATGTCGATAGATCAAGCGAGAGCAAGTCTGAAACAGCCGGTGCAGAAGTATAGGAGTAGGAATCGTACGGATCGGACAACCCGCCATGTACGAATAGCACATTTCCCAGATAAGCGGTTGCCTGAGCCCACCTGTTCGCACGGTGATATGCGAGTGTGAATAGGGGAGGGTAATCTCGGAGGACCTACCTCGAGGCCGGCGCGTACTGAGCAAAGGCAAGGGGTATCAGGCAGAAGTAGGGCAACCCCACAGTCCATGGCATCTTAAGATGTTGGAGGGGAAGACGATTGGCAGACCGTTATGCGGGAACGAAGGTGGTGAGTTCTGTAACGAACTAAAGGTATAAGTTAGATTTAAAAAGAGAAAGCTGAGCCTGTAGGTCGTCCGATCGTGAAGAGGTCGTGAGGTAGGCTTGCATGAGCCCGAGCGTGGCAAGAAGCGTGGTTGGGTGGGATGCCTAATTGGGACATTACGTCATTGTCCCTTTCCTTTTAGGGGCCGAGTTGCAAAGTTCTGTTGCCGGCTGCCACAGCAATAGTTATCACTGCAGTTGGCAGGTATGCAGCATCCTCCCATCGTATGCTTTTACGTTCGTCGTTGGCGTGGGCAGATCGCACTTGCATTTTTCAGGACTTTCTAAAAATCACTGAGACTGCGCATTCGAGATATCAGTGGTACGCGGACTCGAAGCGACGCTGCATACCTAGGTGAGGTGGATCATCGTATTGAAAGCTCGCTTTTCTTACAGAAAAGAAGTTCCAGAAGTACTCTTAATCAGGGGCGGCTGGTCAGGGTGTCTACCATGCTTTAAACGCTTCAAGCAAGTAGGCACCTGCGTTCAAATTATTCCTCATTCCTCTGTGTTCTAAAACTCTTCGTTATCAGCTACAGGATGTATCTAACCATCGAATAAGTTATTTATACGTAAGTAAAATTCGTATAATAATATATCCTCATGACGATGTAAACATTAATATTTCTTGTCAAGAGCCTGTAAGTAATCGGGTGGAAAGATACAGTTGGTCGACGCCGCAAGTCCGTTGACCGATGTTGAAAATACGCTGCGGTGCAGCCTTTAAGGTACATAATCGCCCACGTGTTCAATTGTCGTAAAAGGATTGGTTGGTGAGCCAGGCTGAAACGAAGGATAGGGGTACGGCGACTGCATTTATGCTTGAAGCTCGTTTGAGACAGCAACCGGCAATAGTCGCTTCTCCGGTGAGTACTCAGGCGTGGCTGGGTCCGAGGTGTGAGTTCCACTAACATCACTGTGTGGTGAGTCACTCTACTTACGGCTGGCTGATCGCACTTTCTCCTGCACCTCTTCGTGGACATTGTTCTTCCACATCTCTCCTTCAGGTGACCTTGGCTTCACACTTAACGTAACTGAACCCATTTGGTTTTATCCTTGGCACCCTGAATAACGATGTTCTCACTCACCTCCATCATAGAGTCGTCCAACCCCCCGATGAACATCTTCATGCAACGTCTCCTCTTGTGATCTTCGTGCAACGCCACCTTCGGCTGATGCAGGGGGGACTGGGACACCAATTACTGATGATGTGATGATAGACAGGATGACGCAGGCAAAAAGAGGAGTGAAGCGCATGATTGTGATGGCGTCTCTTGAGGTATGAAGGGAGAAAAGGAAAATTACAGGGAGAGGTGGAACGGGTTCTAGGGACTTGGAGCGTTTACTCACCGGTCAGTCTTGCTCTTTATCCCTGATGCCCAGGGGTAGTCAAAGGGAATCACGGCCTCTGTGGCGAAGAGGCAGAGTCATCGCAGCATCACACCAAGGTCGGTCGCCACGCTTCTGCCACCTGGCTGTCTATCAGTCGTTTGAGCGGCGACCTAATATCTGTGCCTTCCACTACTGAGCATAACGTAGGCCGAGTTTCTGACGGAATCAAGCGAGATGAAACGACAGTCGGCATCGCCCAATCAGATGTGTTGGATGGCAGTCATGCATTGCATTCGTTGCGACGTGGAAGGACTTGCTTGCCAAGTTCTTCCTGGATTGACGCAAAACATGCGACCAAGATAGCAGTTCTATTCTTCTCTGGCAGGTAGGCGCTACGTGCACCATATGACTACCGACAAGCATATTACCCTACTTCTCATGGGCCCGCGGTTGGACCTGCACAGCTTTTCTTGTTTGTCCAGATCAGTGGACTAGAGACCACAGGCCTGCGGCGGATTGCGCGTACAAATCACCGGCGCATCATCGCACTCTTCGGCTTTGCATTGCATCATCTCCGCAACGTCGAGGGGAGTGTTAACATTGTCCTGCTTTCCGATGATGCGTCTTATCCGTTGTCGACGCGTCAAGCCTCTAAGCTTGTTCTAGATACCAATCTGGTGCGCGCCCACACGCCGTAGACATAACGAAGTAAAAGTTCAGAGAGCTGCATGTTCTCGGGAAGGGTCCTGTGGGGCGCTGCATGTCACTTGCCAGGTCATGAGAGGCGTTTTTTTTAGCCCCCATTCCATAGATACGCATACACACTTTATTTTGGCCGCGTCCCCATATCAAACCAGAACGGGGAGGGGGCTTGATCAGGGGATATATGTCCATAAGTATGCGAGGTCGACGTTTGAAGCAACGGACCGGTTTGAATACGCTGGTGCCACCGTTGAAAGCGTCGACCGTTGCATGTACGTGGAAAGTCATGCACTTGGTGAATGCATGCATTCTGCAAGTGCTGTATAGTCGATCGACACACATAGCTCTCTTCCGTCGTTCTGTAAACGGCATTCCCGAGAAAGTCAGAGGATATGGGTCAGGAACATCACTCAGCCGAGTTGCGTAGCGTTGACAGCCATGCAGCGCTTCCCTACCTGCAGTGCCATTATAGTAGATGGGCCTGACGCCACTCATAGTTTCCCAGGTGTCACCGACTCATTCAACCCCTTCGAAGACGGCCAACAGCGCTCATTGATTAAGGTCATAGTGTTTGCCTCGCTCCCACAGCGTGCTCAAATGATGTGAGCTTGATTAATTTACCACATACCTGGCAAGGCCAGCCGAGTCATGAATATTCCCCGGAAACAGCTGATGGTGGCGGGATAATATACGACTATCTAGGATCTTTTTGCACATCCGTCGGTGAGTCACACTCCACTTATCCATTACTTTCCCTCAAAACATGACCCCTGTTTTCCCGAGTGCCGCCTTCCTGGCAATTCTGCTCGAGGTGAATTCGCTCGTATACCAAGACAAATTTTGTTATATTCGAGGTGCGTGACATGAGTCCTTCCTACAACACAGTAACTCGGGTCGTCAATACGAGGTATAGTACGTCGATGGCATCGTGACCACGTCCTAAAAGACTCGCAAACTTCTGCTCTGCCATGCAACGGTGCCCTGCCGCCGACCGGTGGTCCTGTGGCTCAACGGATCATCAGCTTGGGAGATGGCAGTGTCAACCCGCAATTCAGAATGGGAATGGTTTGTACTTCGGCACTAATAGTTCATCAGTCATTATTCAGGAACAAGATGTAGGCTACGTTGAGGCTATCTGGCTGCTCAGGTGTGAGGTAACCATCCGCTCAGATATCAAAGTTCCGTCGTTCCGATACTCCCGCTGTTTCCCATCCTTCTTGGTCGGCACCCTCCCTCCACTTCTCTTGTCACTATCCTAATCAGTGCCCCAGTCGCCGCCAGGACAGATACGATAGATGACGGGTCAGCACAATGCGGGAAAGTGGAAGCCTACTGCACAGGACACAAAAAGCAGAATGGACGGTGGGCTTCTAACAGAAAGGAGGAGTGCGGTATATTCCACTAGACGTTCTTATAACCCATTTGCGCAGGTCTACGTGCAAGCGAACGGGGAACTGGTTTACCCTTGCTAGTTGGCTTACCAGTAAACCAGCTACCCAATGGCAAGCGCTTGAAAAAGGGGCATCCCTTACGTCTGTTCTTCTCTTGCCAACAAGTACTCGTCGGAAGTCTACCATGAAATATAGGAAAGCAGAGATTCCGGCGACAATTGATATCACTCAAAGTTCGACCTCTAGAGGGTAACGCTGAAACGGACGTTGCGGACAACTGATGCCAGGTCAACTCACCAACGCAGGTCTCGCGTGGTCGGCGTCACACTAACCCCCAGACTCCTACAGGACGGCAGGTAGTGATTGACTGTCACTGTTGCTGCGGTAGCCGACTTCCATCGTTGCTACACAACTTGCTGAGGGATCAGAACTGTTGCGTGCGAAGACCTGTTCCCATGCGAAGCGCCCCTTGAATCCCCTCAGTTAGAACTAGCGCAGAGATCACGTTTATGGACGTCAAGCTGGAAGCCCGCCAACGCTCGTTCTGGTCTTTCAGGACGTTGTCTCGCGAGCTTTCCTCGGAACAAGTGTCACTATTTTGGGACAGGGCAAAGCTCAAGCTCTCTGGACAGAAGTTTTTCCTTTTGGTCCGCCATTGGTATTGGGGGGTACTTGTCTGGCGGAGTAACTCTGAGGAACGCCCATCATCCCAAGTCAATATTGTACTTCGTGACGTTAAGTGTCAAAAACGAGTGGCAGCGGCGATCGACATGGTAAACGCCGTCAGTTGAGTTACGTTCCGCAAATGGTCCATGTACACAGTCGAACAACAGCTTCGGAAACTTTTACTTAACTGATCATCCCCGGGCTGGGACCATTCGTTTGTGTGGTGCCGTGTTGATACAGTGCCGTGGCCTAGACAAAATTCTCCGGACCAGAATTGCAGCCTCGCCAGGTCGACACTGTAATTATGCAACTACAATCCAGATTTTGGCAAGGGCGGGGGTTAAACTGCATAACAGTTGGTACATACAAGAATGGAGTTCGACAAGGTATGTTCTGAAAGGACGATTCGAAGTCCTAGCTGCAGCTATTTCGGGCTAGGAATAATCGTTAGGATTCCTTCCTTATTTCGACCTTAATATCATTAAGGTGAGCGTTGCGTTGCTCACAACTTTGGCCATGGACTTGCGGAATCCAAGAGCATTAACCTACCTCTCTTCTCTACAGCGGTTAGGCTTTTTGGTGGCTCCTGGGAATGACTGTACAATGGCGTTCCCTGAAGACGGGAGAATGGCGTCTAGTTCTTCGTCCGTAAGGTACCACAGCGACTGTGCTTGTCGTCGTGCACGATACGTACCTGGTGGGGGCAGCTAATTCACGATAACAATCTAAATTATCAGGGCTTCCTGTTCGTGGGCAACTTGGCCCCACCGAGAACGCTTGGGAAGTCTCACCCACAAGGCACCGTTGCGTTCCAACGAGAACGCCTCTTTTTCGATACAGAAGTCTCAAGTGACTCCTTCGACCATTTGTCCTGGTCAGGCTTATTTGAGCTACGTTGTAGTGTGATGTCCTCTCCACTACTACAACGTTTTCGTCGACGCGGTAGGCTCAGTGACATCCCACCCGCCAGTGTTTCCGCTTCAAGTTCGTACCTGGCCCTGCCTCCCGCTCCCGGGCCGTTAGAGTCCATTAGCCCAGATGAGTTCACTGCTGACATGTGACGGTAGGACAATATACCGTCATCCACTGGGAACCTCTTTGCCCATTCGTCGGTGAGCCACAGTCCACTACTTATCCGCAGTGCTCCCCTCACAACCTGACCCCTGTTTTCGGGAGCGCCACCTTCCTGGCGATTTTTGCTTCGAAGTGAAGTTGCCCATATACCAAGACAAACTTCGCTGTATTTGAGGCGCGTCCGACCGGTTGAACTGGTATTGACGACTTGGATCACTGTGTGGTAGGAATCATGTCAGGTACGTCGATGACATCGCGACGAATTCCTAAAAGACTCGCAAAAATTTTGCTCGGCCATGCGATATAGTGGCGGCGTTGCTCTCGTGTATACATAAATGATCGAGTACCCTCTGTAAGAACCCAGTTAACTATACTACACCGAAGTTACACACGTCCATAATCATCATACTGGCTACCAACCAAAGCCCTTTAAACTATTGTACATTCCTTGAAACAGCGGTTGTCCGATGGATGAGAGTGGTTCATATGATCTTGGGTCCCGTCACACGCCTGCAAACCACCATGATATCAACGGCGCAAGTTGTACGCCAAAAACGCGATCGGCCATTACTTCGATCAGTGTCGTGTGGACTGCCACGACTTCCCCTGGCCGACGTGCAACTCGGAAAGCGTTTGACAAACCATCCAATGAGAAGGCAAGGGAGAAGCTTGTAAACCCCACTACCCATGCATACCCAGCCATTCTGGCCCACGTACCCTCCTTCAGGCCCGTGCGCTTCCCCACTTCCATTACAGCATCTTCTACGAGTACTCCCACCGGCTGCAGAAGAAAGTATAGGGCAGAATAGCCGATCACGTTAGGGGCATCCATTACCTTGGAGGCGCTAATAGATGAGAGATCATTCCATATCCCGAATTGAAGTACGACATCTCCACAAACGTGCACGAAAGCGGAGCAAACGAAGGCATGGTTCACGCTCACATAGATTACTAGCCGAGGAATGTTCGGCGCTTACTGGATCCCAGGAATTACGCTTGGGTCGATGAGGACCAAAGAGAGTAAGGTCCTGGCACTTGACTAAGTACATATTCGGTCGAGGGGTTGCAGTAAATACTCACGTGTCGCAAGATCTGATGCCACATTTTCCTGGAACGTGCGAATAGAATAGCGTCAGTACTTATTTGGCGTTGCATATCGCTCGGGTCTTGACGCACCCCCAAAATTTGCGAATAGTATACGCATCTTTCCGGTGCCCGAAAAGTTGAGGCCACGCCTGTGGCTCGTCGAGGTTTGCGCCAACTGCAAGAACAGCCGACGCGCAGTGGATACACGTTAGGGTTGCGTAGGGCTGGCAGAAGACCGCAGCGACATTGAGGCATTGCAAGATATAGCCTTGTGAAGTGACAGAAGCTCCAGGGACGAGGGCGGGATTGCAACGCATGTACAAGGTCGCGACGTCCAAGAGCAAGTAGTGAGAGAGCAACCAACGTAACCGCGAGGCTATGAACGACGCGCGAGTCCGATGGCGTGGGTCAACAGGAATAACGGAATTCTCCGCCTTTCAAGAGGAGTGGTCAAAACTAGCGAATGAAGTGCAAACGCTATAGCCTACCTTGAACGACCACCCAATACCCCTTGGTGAATGGATCATCTTCAGGAGCCAGAAGAACCGCTGGATGAATGGCAGTTGATACGCAGGGACCTTGTCCGACTCATGCCGATATTCCTCCAGAGGTCGCACTAGCAGCAAAAAACAGACGGATTGCAGTATACCAGTACCTAGGACGGCACCAAACGAACAATCGATCCCCCTACTACCCGTGCAGGTGACCATCATGTCTGCTGCGAGGAGAGCTACGACAATGCTGCAACCGATGAGGCGCCATGACATCGACTTGATGTTTATAGTGGCGAAGACGAGGAAGAGAGCTCTGGCGGCCAGGAAGAGTGCGTTCATGGTTCGCCTCGTTATCATATACCGGGAGGAAGGCAAGCTTTTAAACAGCCCTTCCGCTGGACACGGTTAGCAGAATTTAGACATGTCCTAAATGTAGTGCGAAACCTGAGATATCACCTCATCTCCTCTTCGCCCTTCTTTATCATCGATCAATAAGTCTAGTGACCATGGGTCGCGGGAGTGCGAGAGGGGGAGTGCATCGCCGATTCTCGGCGCGTAGTTTGACTATCTCGGTACGGTCGCTACTCCTGCTATCCTCGCTATCCTCGGTATTGTCGGTACTGTCGTTATTGTTGGTATTGTTGGTATTGTCGGTAGTGTCGGTACTGTTGGTAGTGTCGGTGCTGTTCGTATGTAGTGTCGCTCCTCGCGAAGCTACGTGAACTGCCTTCTCCGGATTACAAAAGCCATGTGGCATTCGATCTCTGTCGTTCGCACGGGCGCCGCCACCTGCAAATTTCTGGCACTAAGTCAGTTTAGACTTGAACAACCCAGACTAAAGTGCATCTCTGAAGGCCTGATTCTTGAGGCGTAGTTCGACTATCTCGGTACGGTCGCCACTCTCGCCATCCTCGCCATCCTCGGTATTGTCGGTACTATTGGTAGTTTCGGTTCTGTTGGTACATAAGTAGTGTCGCTCTGCCAAGAGACGTCTGGAGAGACGCTTCGTTTGGCAAACTACGTGAACTGCCTTTTTTGGATTGCAGAAGCCCTGTGGCATTCGTTCGCACGGGCACCGCCACCTGCACATTTCCGGCACCCAAGTTAGTTTAGACTTCAACATCCCAGACTAGTGACTGTCACTCCCAGCTCAGTTAGCTTCTATCGAGGCTCGAGTCGTTCTTCTCGTTCATTGTGAGTGATCTCTGTAACCATAATCCTCCCCGGCTGACTGCGACTGCAGTAGGATAGAGTGTAATCGTGCTCAACCAGACTATTAACAAAAACATCGACTCCAAGACACACGCCAACATCCTCAACGCATTGCTGTCGCAGCTAAAAACCGAGTTGGGTGTGTTGTTCTTGAAAAGGTTGACCGTTGCTCTTGACGACGAAAACGAGAACGGCTTTAGCCTGGTAACACCATTTCTTCTCATAGTTTGATCTGGGTGCTCACCTCGTCGTTTGGGCCAGTGACCGCAACGTTGGATCCATACGACATCATCGGTTTCGTATCAACGACTACAGCAACATTTTCCTCGGTATGTCTAACACATACTCTTCCTTCACCTCTGACGACCCACATGATCTCTCTCTAGCTGATGTCGCCGCGACTCGCATTCATCCAAAAAAACATCTCCGTGCACACTGCAATCAAGAACCATGCAATCTTCGAAATCAATTAACTTGGAGCCCTTGGTGAGAGTGGGACGAGTTCTTTGGCTCTTGGGGTAAGTGGCACGGGACCCAGTGCCAAACGGAGTTGATGGGCTGCCACACGAGAGGTAGGCCACGTCACCAAATGCAAGGGGATAACTGTCAGCAGTAGTGCGCGTGCGACACAAGATTATCATGGACCGCAGGGATGTGCAAAATCTATGAGTATTCTGTTCTGCCCATCCCGCAAATGGGGTTGACGGACCTACATAGCATGTGCCTTCTTGGTTTGACGCGGAACTTCGCTCACGACACGTCCGCCATCACATCAAATTCTCTTCTCATACGGGATCGTAAGCGTTCCTCTACGACCGTTCCTTCTTAGCATAGCAAGCTAGCGATGATTGTGCTATGTCCTCCCTCAGGAATGCGTAAAATATATCGCACGATCTTATCTGAACCAAAATTGGTCTTCCCTTCTGCGCCGCAAACTCCCGATCTCACCGTCCAGGGTACTGACCTTAATATAAGACAAGCGCCTCAAGTTCCGCCTAACGATCATACCGCAACTACGGATGTCCCAAGTAGCGTCGAGGCCGACACCTACGCGTCTAAATGGCGCGTTCGTGAAGACAGTATCTTTGGTAGTACCACACCCAACCCCTGTGGTTCAGCTGAAGGGCCACTCAGTCATAGTATCAGTAATTCCAGTCGGCGGCTTCAGAAGAGAGGTAAACTGGTAGCATAAACTTACTCGTCTGACGTCGCATCCCCAATTGCTATTTTCTATTTTCATAATGCGATAGTATTCTTCTGCGAGAGTCTCGAACCTCTACCCACGAACGTGTAGACTTGGGGACGTCTGCCAACCGATTGATCTGTAAGGTGTCGCGGGTGTGGAAAGGCAGCAAAATTACATAGACCATAGCGTGGTTCTACAACACAATCATACGAACGTCTGCAACGGGTGCCGATCATAAGTGGGCCAGCACCGAACTCGCGAGCCTTGTCTGTGGTCTGGTGAGGAGCTGTATTACGGACGAGAAGGTGCCGTTTTTGATTTCCATCGGTGGTCGAGTCGTATGATTTTACACTCCTTCATCTCGTCGACCTATAGCCGCGTCTCACCCTCGAGTCTTCCTTGAGAATCTTGGCGAAGTACATACTGCATATTCTCGGGTTTGAAGAACACAAGGTTACCAACGCCGAGAATCTCTGTGAGAAGTTCTGGCGCCAGACCCAGTGCCGCCGCAGCTACTGCTGCAGTCATCAGAAGACTCTTGGATATGGTGCAACCACCGGCGCATAGCCCGTCAGAAGAATGACGTACCCTAAAGACCGGAGAATGGCGTCTGCTTCATCCATAAAGTAGTGAGTTTGCCTGTCATCGTGCATAATACCCGGTGGGGGCAAATATTCATGATACTGATCTCAGTCGTTGGGACTTCGTGTTCGGGGACGTTGAACAAGTTGGTCCCACCGAAACTATTAGGAGTCTCACCTGGCATAAGACGGCGTTGCTTCCCAACGAGAGCACCTTTTTGTCGGTACAGCCTCGAGTGACTTCTTCGACCATACGGCGCCCCGGTAAGGCTTACGTTTTCGTTGGTAGCCTGAGTGACACCCCACATGCATTTCTGCTTTTTGTACTGGATGCTGCCTCCCGCTCCTGGGCCTCAGCCAGCTCCTCAGCGGCAGTGATTTCCATGGCGACGTCCTGGGAGGAGTCTTGTCCAAGTCTATTTTCATCTTCACTTTTTCTCTCTCCTTCCCCTCTTTCTCTTCGATTGAAGTCGCTCGCATACCAAGACAAACTTCTCTACATTCGAGGTGCGTCCGATCTGTTAAATTGGTATTGACGACTCGAATTACCGCGTAGTAGGAAGGACTCACGTCAGGTATATCGACGGCATCGTGACCAGTTCCTAAAAGACTTGCAAATTTTTGCTCTGCCATGCGACGGTGCCCTGACGCCGACCGGTGGTTCTGTGGCTTAATGGATCATCAACTTGCATAATGGCAGTGTCAACCCGCAATTCAGAATGAGAATGGCTTGTATTTTGGCACTAGTTCATCGATCGTTATTCAGGAACAGGTTGCAGGCTACATTGAGACTATCTGGCTACTCAGATATGAGGTAACCATCAGCTCAGATATCCGAAGTTCAGTCGTTCCGATACTCCCACCTTTTCCCATCCTTCTTGGTCAGCGCTCTCCCTCCGCTTCTGTTGTCACTATCCCAATCAGAGCCTAGGCGGACCCCAGTCGCCGTCAGGATGGATACGATAGATGACGGATCAGCACATTGCGAGAAAGTAGAAGCCTACTGCATACGACATGAAAAGCAGAATGAACGGTGGGCTTCCAACAGGAAGGACGAGTGCGGTACATTCTACTAGATGTTCTTATGACCCATTTGTGCAGGTCTACATGCAAGCGACCGGAGAACTGGTTTACCTCCGCTAATTGACTTGCCAGTAAGCCAGCTACCCCAAGGGCAAACGCTTTGAAAGGGGCGTTCCTTGCGTCTGTGTTTCCGTTGTCAATAGGTACCCGTCGGCAGTCTAGCAAGGAATGTAGGACAGGAGAGATTCTGGGGACAATTGGGATGACTATATGTTCGACCTCTAGTGGGTTACGCTGAAAAGGACACTCCGGAATACTGATGCCAGCTCAACTTACCAATGCAGATCTCGCGTGGTCGGCGTCATAATAACCCTGAGGCTCCTACGGGACAGCAGATAGTGATTGTCCGTTTACAGGTTACTGTGGTGGCCGACTTCTATTGTTGCTACACGACTCGCTAAGGGACTAAAACGGTTTCGTACGAGTACCTGTTCCCATGGAAGTGCCCCTTGAATCCCTCGATTAGAACTAACACAGAGAATACGTTTATAGACGTCAAGCTGATGGAAGGCTGGAAGCTGGCAAACACTCGCTCTGGCCTTTCAGGACGCGGTTTCGCGAGCTTCCCTCGGAACAAGTGTCACTATTTTGGGAAAGGGAAAACGCTCGAGTTCTTTGGACAAAAGTTCTTCCCTTCGGTCCAGGTATTGGGACGGCTTCAAGGATATTTGTCTGGCGGAGTAACTCCGAGGGACGCCCATGATCCCATGTCAATATTGCACTTCGTGACGTTAAGTGTCAAAAACGAGTGACAGCGGTGATCGACATGGTAAACACCGTCAGTTGAGTTACATTCCATAAATGGTTGACGTAACGTATGGCGGCTTCGGAAGATTTTACTTAACTGATCATCCTCGAGTTGGGACCATTCGTTTGTGTGGTGTCGCGTTGATACTGTGCTGTGGCCCAGACAAGATTTTCCGGACCAGAATTACGGCCTCGCTAGGTCAACACTATAATTATGCAACCACTGTCCAGTTTTCGCGAAGGGCAAGGGTTAAACTACATGACTCGACTACGACAGTTGGTACATCCAAGCATAGAGTTCGACAAGGTATGTTCTGAAAAGAGGATTCGAAGTCATAACTGCGGCTATCTTGGGATAGAATTAATTATTCAGATTCCTTTCTTGCTTCCACCTCAATATCATCAAGGCGAGTGCTCCGTTACTGACAACTTTGGTCATAGACTTGCGGAATTCAAGAGTAATAACCTATCTCTTCTCACTACATCAATTGGACTGTAGGTGCACCCTGTTCTTCTGTAGGGCGCCAGGTGCTGCCACATCTCTCCGTTCGACGTCGACGCGACCTTGAAGTGGTATGTCACCTGGGATGTCCGTCCAAACATTGGTGTTACAAACCTTGAATGGCCTCTTCATGCTCGCGGCCTTTCCACATTAAACCCCCTTGTCCTTCGCTTGTATCTTCTTCGCGCCGCAGTCTCCGTGGTACATTCTGGTTTTCTGTGCCTGCCCACACAGTATCCGCTGTAGAGGACGGAGCTCTTTGCACCGACGCTACAACACTACGATCCTTAGGCGAATTGAGTGTTGGGGTAGGATGTGGTACATCCGAGTGTCCATAGCCAATCACTTGATGCTCGTAGCCCTTCCACATGAGTCCACCGGCGTACGTTGCCTGTGTCGTCGCCGTACTTGATAGTGCTGTGAACTTCGTGAATGGTGGAGAAAATGGTGGTAAAGTATACCAACTGGAACGGACTATAGCTGCTCCGAGAGTTGCTGGCATTTCAAAAAAGAGGATAACGCAAGCTATTAACAAAGCCTTTGAGAACATGGTGTCACAGGTGAGCGTTGTGAATTATATAAAATAATAACGGAAGCGATGAATTCTAGTGAGTGAGAAGTAGGAGTGTACGATACTGCGGGCGAATGGGGGCTTTATATAGCGCGCCTGCAGTGCCCCAGTGGGGTCTCGGCGCGAATGACGCTGTGAGATAGGGCAAGGATTCTGCTGCCCGATTGCAAAACTTGGAAATATCCCCATTGCCATTGACACATAATCATCAGCATAGTATTGGGCAGGCCGGGTGCAGTCACAGTCGATTCTGGGATTGCTGTTCGCTACCCTCATGACGGGGATCCGACTCATTGTGGTACGCAGCGCACAGCTACCGGTGGGGCTTCTCATCAATGTTATGTGACTAGGCCCATCTGCGGCCGAGCCGGCACGGTGACATTTTTTGATTCCACAACTCCGAGGTGAGGGGTAGATACGAATAACGAAACCATTACAAAGGTAGTTCGTCCGGGCTAGGAGACTCATCATGAGGGCCTGTGTCGAAGGGGCCTGTCTGTCGTGTGCTAATGCATATCATTGGTGGGTATCCTTGATTTTCGAATGTCACCCTTATCCGTACATAACCCATCATCCCCTGGGAGGTCTGATTATAGAACTCCGAGATACGGACAATCGTATAACCATCGACTAGTCCATAATATGGGCCTGGGTGAGGCAAATCCCGAGTATCCAGGAAAGCACGACCCTCCAGATGTGGCTTTATGGCCTGCGCGACGAGGGAAAGCTGCCGCATGGGAGCGAATAAGCAAAAGGCATTTATGACAAGGAAGACGATTAACGCCACATTGAGGCATCGTGATGAGAAGAGGACGTTCCGTCGTCCATTACAGATGGGCTGGTCATCTCCAGGCTTGTTAGGAGAAAGATTTGGGATTTTCTCGACAGAGGGTTCATCTTCAACCACTTGGCTGAGGATTGAATATCCGTGGTTCATCTGTGAACATGATGAGCTGGTGGATTTGGCACAGGCTGTAGTGTTGTGGACATATTCATCAGCATGATCGATGTCCAGATGCCTGGTAGATATCATGTGCTGCAAGGTCCCACTTACTGAGGCTAATTTAGAGACTTCTGAACTTCTGGCCAAGGTTTTGAACTCTATCGTGTTCATCAAAGGCGGCGAGACCCTTTCCGTGATGCTGGCCAATACCGAGCCAGAGGCCTTAGGACTTCGTCGAAAGATCCAATTCCATAAGGGTGCAGTTGCTGTGCTCTCTGCTGTTCATCCGTGAGTCCATGGGCAAATACAGCCAACAAGGCTGTGCAAGTCAGGAAGGACGGCGCAACCCATCATGATGGCAATCTGCCGGGAGATACGGATACCGGTGTGGCAGGCCTACCACGACTTTTTACTGCGACAAACCGCCTTCAGGAAGGGAAGTAACCCGGTGCAGACGCGACAACGGAAAAGGCGCGGACTGTAGTATTACGGACATATTCATCTGCATGGTCAATGTCCAGCCGCATGGTGGAGATCATGTGTGCGAGGCCAGCCGCTTTCACGAGGTTGGAAGTAACTCCTGATCCTCGAACAGTGGACCAACATCGAACTCGCGAGTTTTGTCTGTGATCTGGCGAAGAGCCGTCTTACGGACCGGGGGGGTGCTGCTCTCGATTTTCAACAAGTAGTCGCACGATTTTGCGCTCCTTCACCTTGGATATGGAAGACGCCAACTTCGGTTACGGATGGGGGCATCGACTTCCGAGGTGCAACCATCAGGAGCATAGCCTGGCAGAGGAGTGACAATGACGTACGTACCCTGAAGACGGGAGAATGGCGTCTAGTTCCTCGTCGGCTGTGCTTGTCATCGTGCACAATACCTGGTAGGGGCAGATATTCACTATGACTTTCTAAGCTATCAGGGTTTCGTGTTCGGGGGCAACTTGGTCCCACCGAGAACGCTTGGGAAGTTGGGAGTCTCACCACAAGCTGGGTCCGAACGAGAGCGCCTCTTTTTCTGTTCACAAGCCTCGAGTGACTCCTTCGACCATTTGCCCCGGCCAGGCTTATGTCTGCGTTTTCGTCGTAGGTTCAGTGGCATCTCACCTGCGTCTCCGCTTCGTACCCGACGCTACCTCCCCCTCCCGGGCCTCAAAATAGTCCGCTAGACTTGATGAGTTCACTGGCGACATGGTTGATGGCAGGACAATATACGATCACCTAGGATCTCCTTGCCCATCCGTCGGTGAGTCACAATCCACTACTTATCCATTGCTTCCCCTCAAAACCTGACCCCTGTTTTCCGGAGTGCCACCTTCCCGGCAATTTTGCTTGAGGTGAGGTCACTCGTATACCAAGACAAAATTTACTGTAGTCGAGATACGTCCGATTCCGACACAAGTCGCTGAGGGGTTACAAACCGTTATATGTGAGGACTTGTTCCTATGCGAAATGTCCCTTGAATCCCTCAATTAGAACTAACACAGAGAACACGTGGTTTTATAGATATCAAGCTGATGGAAAGCTGGAAGTCAGCCAACACTCGTTCTGGCCTTTCAGGACCATCAAGTTGTCTTGCAAGCTTCCCTCGGAACAAGTGTCACTATTTTGGGAGAGGGTGAAAGCTCGAGTGCTTTGGACAAAAGTTTTTCTCCTCGGTCTACCTTTGGCACTGGGACGGCTTCGAGGATACTTGTCCGGCGGAGTAATTCCGAGGAACGTCCATGATCCCAGGTCAATATCGCACTTCGTGACGTTAAGTGTCAAAAACAGGTGACAGCGACGATCGACGTGGTAGACGCCGTCAGTTGAGTTACATCCCGTAAATGGTCGATGCTGCACGGTTGAGCGGCAGCCTCGGAAAATTTTACTTAATTGGTCATCCTCGGGCTGGTAACATTCGTTTGTGTAGTGCCATGTTGATACAGTGCCGTGGCCCAGGCAAGATTCTCCGGACCAGAGTTGCAGCCTGGCCAGGTCAACACTGTAATTACGCAACTGTAGTCCAAATTTCGCGAAGGGCGAGGGCTAAACTACATTACTGAGTCACAGCCGGTACATGCAAGAATGGAATTCGACAAGGTTTGTTCTGAAAAGAGGATTCGAAGTTGATAAATAACTGCAGCTATCTTGGGGTAGAAATAATTGTTCAGATTCCTTTTTTGCTTCGACCCAATATCATCAAGGCGAGCGTTCCGTTGCTGACAACTTTGGCCATGAACTTGCGAAATTCAAGAGTATTAACCTATCTCTCCTCTCCGCATCAATTGGACTTCTGGTGCACCTGTTCTTCTATAGGGTGCCAGGGTGCTGGCACATTTCTTCGCTCGACGTCGACGCGACCTTGAAATGGTAGGTTATGTGGGATGTTCGTTCAAACGTTGGTGTTACACACCTCGTATGGCCTCTTCGTGCTCGCGGCCCTTCCACATGGAACCCGAGCCCGAATGGGGCATCGGACTACGAGGTTCTTTGTCCGTATCTCCTTCGCGCCGCAGTCTCTGTGGTGTATCCTGGTTTTCCGAGCCTGGCAACACAGTATCTGCTGCAGGAGACGGAGCTCTCTGCACCGCTGCTACAACACTACGATCTTTTGGCGAATTGAGCGTTGGGGTAGGATGCGGTACTTCCGAGCTTTCATAGCCAACCACTTGATGCTCGTAGCCCTTCCACATGAGTCCGTGGAAGTGCGTTTCCTGTGCTGGTGCTGTACTTGATAGTGTTGTACTCGATAGTGCTGTGAACTTCGTGAATGAAAGAGAAAAAGGACAGTGAAGTATACCAACCGGAACGGACTATAACTGCTCCGAGAGTTGCTGGCACTTTAAAAAAGAGGATAATGCAAGCTATTAACAAAGCCCTTGAGAACATCGTGTCACAAGTGAGCGTCGCGAATTATATAAAATAAGAACGGAAGGGCTGAATTCTAGTGAGTGAGAAGTAGGAGTGTATGATACCGCGGGCGAAGAGGCGTTATGTAGCGCACCATGCAGTGCCCTCGTGTCTTGGCACGAACTAAGCTGTGAGATGGAGCAAGGTGTCTGTTGCCCAATTGAAATTTCAATGATCAAACCTTGGAAATACCCGCATCGCCATTGAAATATGGACACGTAATGATTAGCATAGGGACAGGCCGAGCTCGGTCGCCGTCATCGGCTACGCAGTCGATTTTCAGTGCGACTGCTGTTCGCTACCACGCATAACGGGAATCCGACTCATTGTGACTGTGGTATGCAGTGCACAGCTACTGGTGGCACTTACTATCGATGCTTATGTGACCAGGTCGCGGCCCCCATCTGCAGCCGGCACAAAGATATTTTTTGGTTCCACAAGGTGAGGGGTAAGTACGAATAACGAAACTAGTATCAAACCAGGCCAGGAAACTCACCGTGAGGGCCTGTGTCAAAGTGGACTGACTGATGTGTGCTCATGCATACCATTGGTGGGTATCCTTGTTTTCCGAATGTATGGCGGCACGACACATAACTACCAGTATTATTGATAAGGTGGCCATAGTACAAATCATCTGTCGCCCTTATCCGTACATAACCCATCATCCCCTGGGAGCTCTGTTTATAGAACTCCGAGATATGGACAATCGTGTAACCATCGACTAGAGTCCATAATATGGGTCTGGGCGAGCCAGATCCTGAGTATCCATGAAAGCACGGCTCTCCAGAAGTGGCTTTATGGCCTGCGCAGCGAGGGAAAGTTGCCGCATGGTAGCGAATAGGCAAAAGGCATTTATGACAAGGAAGACGATTAACGCCACATTGAGGCATCGTGGTGAGAAGAGGAGACCCCGTCGTCCATTGTAGATGGGTTGGTCACCGTTAGGAGAAGAATCTTGGATTTTATCGGCGGAAGAATCATCTTCAACCACTTGGCTGAGGGGTGAATATCCGTGGTTCATCTGTGAACATGATGAGCTGGTGTAATTGGTATGAGACTGACATGCTAACCTCTTGGAATCTAGACCTGCGTCAGGGGCTAGTAAAGTTGCGCGGAATTGTAAGAGAACAATACCAATGGTTGCGTGCGGAGGGTATAAGTGAGATTCGTGACCCCGTGTTGCCATCGTCCTAGGCCCCAGAGATGATGATGATATTACGTGATGCCATGATCCTGTGCGCAGTAATTTTCCAAATGCGCCCGCGGAAGTAAAGAAATACTCGACGCCCACTATCCAGTTCCGATGCTGTGTGCAGTGTTGCACCGTCATTCTTGTGATGCACTGTGTTGCAACTTGCGCTCAGCGGCATCCCTCATCCAAGGGTCTAGAGCGAAACCCTGAATCTGGGCGACCTCCTGCGGATACGAAGGGAGCAAGGTTTTGAACAAATCAAAAATCAATGATTTAGCCTGTTAATTCGTAGCGTCCCGAGGGAGAGGTCAGGTAATAGGAAGGACGGTTCTTTCGTTCCGGCATCACGTATGTGATGATGTCCCACCCCCCCAAAAAAAAAGCAGACAGCCGCCGTCCTGGTGGCAAGGCTGGTGGGAGGCGACGGTAGCAGGCCTCATTGCATCATTATCCTGATTGGCATGGGTCCATGTGGCCCGCCGAACTCTCTTTTTCGTTTGCGGGCGAGTACAGCCTTTTCTTTGCGTCCTCCTCGGCTGTAGCGCAGGAGCGCTTGGCATCACAGCCCACGGGTGCCTTTTCGTCTTCTCTCTTCCGTGTCGCACAAACTTAGACTGGGGCGCGGCCATAGCCTGTGTCATGAGACAGCCATAACCAAGACATCATCGTATCGCCGTTCCTTGACTGCCGTCACACTATTACCAACGTCATTCCGACTGGGACGAAGGACTGCGTCTCCATATCTCTCCATATACTTGCCAAGAGCTTCTGCCGCTCCTGCACTTCATTGACATTCAAGCCTCGTCGCGCGCTATGCCCAGGCTACATCACGAGTCGAGGAGCCAGTTCCCGCGGACACTACGTGTTTGCCTTGTGGCCCTCTCCGCCCTCACGTTGGCCAATGTCGCCTTTACGCTGTATAGCATATCTCTCATCAAGTCTTTCACTCCCCAGACTCCCCGAGAGTATAGTAAGTACTCCTCTCGAATTTCTAACTTCCCATCTGATTTGTGCAGCCTGGATAGGTGACGACCACCCTACCCAACTCCCATTAGACCTGCCCGACGTTGGGCTCGTCCTCCAAGAAGGACATGGACATTTTGACCTCTGGGACGACAACGAGTGGGGTTCGCTCTTCCCCTCTGATGGGTTCGCGCGAGTCGGTCCTCACAACCGCACGTTCGTCATCTCGCTCTACCACCAGTTCCACTGTCTAGACGTCATCCGAGTCGGGTTTCTCGTCAACCGAACGCACGCCGCCCAGCATATCCAACATTGTTTGAGATATTTGAGACAAATACTAATGTGTCATGCCGATACGACGCTCGAACCCGATATTCCGCAAATGGCACCTGACGGGAGCTGGCATCACACGGCGAATGGAGTGGGCGCGGTGCACCGGTGTAAAGACTGGACGAAGTTGACGGATTTCATGCTGGAGAACCCGAGTCTTCCGATCGACGAAGAGTACCAGGAAAATAATGAAATTGACACCAGCGGGTAAACCTGGATGTCCTATTCCTTCCATATACGCAGAAAGGGTCCACTTTGTCGTTTCAATCGGGACGGTGCCGCTTAGTGACCACCCAAGATACACTGCTATTCGTTTTCCTCAGGGTTGGTTCGTATTACGACGTCTGTATTGCCGTGCCAACATATGTATCGGAACATTTTGGGTCCAAAATTTGCTGAAGTCGAGAGTATCGACGCTGGAGACAAGACTGAAGTACTTGAAGGGAAACGTGGCTGTGCAACTCTCATCTCGCTCTCAGATTGGTTAGTGCATTGTGGGAGAGGGAAAGTACCGTAGAACTGCATTAGTTCGTGGAAGATGTCAGGGTTTCACGAAGGTGGTTAGGTAGCTAGCGAATACAATATGTACATGTCAAACGACCACCATCAATCACACCGTTGTCGCTTCGTCTTGCTGCGCAGTAAACACGAGGTACAAACGGCTCCACCTCGCATATAATTTCAAGCCGGCGAGTAGCTTTTTTGGTCATTCCCTGCGGACCCGTCCCTAGACCCGATTACAGTCGGAAAGCTCGATTCTGATTTGAACATGGAATCCTTCAAGGCACCGCGGTTTTCCATGTCATCTTCCATGTCTATCACTGCCTCCAGTCCGTCTGTGTGTCGCTTTGAAGGTAAACCAGACGTTACTCCACGTCGTGCGACCCATCTGATGCCTGTAGATATCATCGTCTCAGAGGCGTATTCTGGCGAAAGACCGAGTGCGACACGGATAATGATGAGGGTTGGAGCGATTCCCTGAAAAGTAAACGGCGTCTTAAGAAAAAGGAGCGAAGTAAGAGTAGAGCGTGACGTACGTATATTTGGACAGCCATGACTGCTGCGATGTCAACAGCAGGGATGTCGAGAGCAAAAACGACGACGTAGACCAGTTGGGCAAGGAAGTAGAGTAGACCACTTTCAATTATAAGGCTCATAGCCTGGCGACTCGCACCGCGTCCAACGAACTGAGGAGTGCCAGGAAGTCCCCGAGACGCATGCCAAATTTTGAAAGCGATGAGGCATGTCACGATGAAGTTCGTACACAACGGTAAAACGTAGCCTGCCAGGCCAAGTGGAACGATGACAGGTGGAGGTGCAGGGGAAGTGGGATCCGTCGTGAGGACGATGTGTGCGACTCCAGCGATGCAGGCTGCAAACAAGACGGTTGGTTTTCAGAATCGGGACGACGCAAAAAAGAACGTACCAAGACCACCGAGCGCTGCAAGCAAAGGAAGGACGATCACGATTGGCGTTTGTGCCCATATCATCCAGCAACGGTATATGAGGATCATGTCACCAAGGAAGTCAGTGACAGATACGAGAATGTCTGCCCCGAGAAGGGGCATGGTCTCGTTGGCGTAGCCATCGACGCCTGTGCTTCCCTTGTTGCAATGCATGAGGCTAACCATGTAGGTGCGCGAAGGAGAGAGGGACGTACGAGTGCAGCAATAAAGTGGTTAAACTCGATGGCAAAATGAGTGGTACAACATAGGAATATGAGGCCGTTGAGGAGAACGACTGGGTGTAAGATATTGTTCTTGTGTCGCCTCTTGTACAGGATGGCTAGGGAGGTCAGGAAAAGAACGGCGTTGGCACCTGCATCATCGACGATTGGCCCTCAGCGTGATCGGATCAGATGTGGGGTGACTTACCGTATAAAACAGCCTCGCAAGCAAAACCTATGAGGGAGGCGAGATCACCGGAGAGCGGCATTGCATAGGGTGATGGTAGAGACGAGGGAAGCCTCCCAGCCTCAGCGCTGCCTTCCAGGTTTTATTGTGGGCATTCGTCGCACGGAAATTTGCTGGTACGCCGGCGAGACGCCTACAAAATTAAACGAATGCATCCGCTCAGGTGACCCTAGCGAGGGTTCCGCTCAACCCATCTCCGCTTCCATCGACATTCACATGCACAAGCAACACGGCCTCAGAGGCATACCGATTCGTCTGGTCCGGCAAGGATGGATCGCATTGCAGGATAACTACCGCCTCTGAGAGTCGTTCAGGTGCATCACACAGCACTGGTAGTAAAATCATTGTCTGGTTGCTGTTGCCAAAACAATTGTCCAATATCAGTTCGTGTTGTCCCCTACTCATCGAAGTCAAGGCACAAGATTTTTATGAAGAATAGAATAATCTCCACCATGTGAGACCCAACCCCTCTTCGCCCACCGCGTGGAGATAACATCGCAGCCCACTGGGGAAATCAAACCCGCAGTTTCGGTGCGCCCTCCAGCGTCCTATCTTTGGTCCAGTTTTGCTCTGTGTGGATATAGCTTGTGTCTACATCTGTGCGATACCGCATGGAAGTCGGAACACCGTGATTGCAGGGCCCATCGCGAAATGCCGAACTCCGTATCAACTTGGTACCAACCACCAATCACGGATCAACAGTGCTAGCGTAAAAAATCCTCTTTTCGCAGTGGGTTGCGTCCGGAATTCTTCTGTGTCATTTGGGATCTACCTATCGACGTTGACTGACAGTTCAGAAGGAGTTTGACGACAAGAGTGCCGTCCTCGTACATATCTTGGAGCTCTCCGACGCGTTCATCTCCCTAATGGGAACAATTACTAATGGATTCCAGCTGACCGTAGGTTGCAATGATCTTTTCCTGTCGTGACCTCCTTGATATGCATGTACACAACCGGATCTTGGAGGCCTACGCCATGTATGTTCCTTTAGCCGTCTCCTTCGTACGCGACTATTCAGCACTACGTTGCTGAACAAGGCTATTGACTAGGTCTCTGTGCATGCTCTCAAAAAGCCGCGCGGGGACATTGGCTGTGAAGGGGTGTTCCTTGGGCAATATCAGAGATAAGCTTTCTATCATCCCGGTATCCGCCAATTCTTTGATTGACACCTGATTGTTTCAAGACTCTTTAAGGTGAACGTACTGATAAATGAAGTGCCTGTCAGCGTACAGGTGCGAGATGATCGGGTGCGTCACCGTGGTCGAATTGTCTCTTATCCGTCGACCTGCTTAGCAATGGATAAGTACTACGTGAGCAGTTTTCACTAATATAAGACGAAATACGACTGAGGGCAGGTGGTGTGCTGTATCCTCCTATCGAGTAGCGACTTTTAGCACCTGAGCTCCGTCATGAGATTATGGCCTTTGTCTGCCACCATCCCTTGTTATTGCGTAGGAAGCATCACCGATGTTGCCTTTTCCTTGGTCGAGGTGAAGATAGGCTGTGTATGTTAGTCTTGGAAGAATTTACTAAGATACGATCATCCCTCTGCATCGCCCCATCCAATCACATTCTAGAGAGACTCTAATCAAAAATAGCAGGTTCGAAAAAGGATGGCACGGCGGTATCTGTTTTTGACGCCGATATAATAAAGCCATTACCGGGAAACAATCAGAGCGAATGGAGACCATACGGTGGTGGACCATGAAGGCAGTGCAAAGAGAAGAGAAAAGCGCGTCCGCTGATATGCAAGCCGCCTATTTCTTGTGTTCAGTACTTCCCGTGATAATCCTACCAGGCGTCCTGCGGGTACTTGTACATTGTTTCCTTTCGGATGCCGGAGACACGGTGTGTCAAGTTGCGGATTCAAGCAGGTGAAAGAATCCACTTTGCTGTGATGCCACGCACTTCCCACTGTATGTCCAATAGGACATCTTTTACTTTGCTTCCACCTTCCCATTCTGGAAGATCGATGTCGCAGGTCTACCAGCTGAGGCAAAACAATGCCACGAGTACCATCCGTCAATGGGGCTGGCCCCTGCTCGGCCTCTCAGTACAATGATGTGTAATCGATGTTTTGAGAGGGCAGGCAATCGAAATCTGAGATGACCCAAGACGGGGACTGCAGAAACTCGCTGAACCATCGTTACCAATGCAACGCAAATTGTCCACCGAAGGAACAACCCCAAGAGCGAAATATGCTAGTTGACAGGATGGGCAAGAAGATGCACCAAGTTCGCAATTCCACGGGTCACGTTGGTGCCCGGCTTGTACAAAGAATACCGCCGATATCCAGGTTGCGTTGATGCTGCATTACAGTCGCGCACTACGAACACGAATTATGACCTGAATTACGGCAATGACCTGCCAACACAGCTTGGCGTAAGTACATACTCATGAACCCATTGTATGAGATTCGAGAACCAACTGCTCTCTGTTGGAGTCTGTCTTGGCCCACCGTTGAAAGCACGGAACCTCCTGACGGTAAATTGAAAATGACCGCCAGGCGGCGATCAACGTCAACGGTCTCGGTCGGTCACACGGAGGCGCTCCGGCACCGGAAGGACGCCGGCGCCCGTCCAGTACGGGTCTATTCGTCACTGTTTATCGATTTATCCCGCAGAAGGCACAGCTTGATTGTGTGCGCAGGCGTAATGCAAAGGTATAAAGGACACTCAGGGGGCTGGCGTCTGGAGGTCATCTCCAGTACAATACCGTCTCTGCTTCTAGAATCATGTCGACAGCCATCGTCTTACCTACGCTCTCCGCCTGGGCAGCCTCGCACCTCTCTGCTCTTCTCCAGAGCAAAACCCAGGCCGACTTCGATACAGCCTTTGAAGCGACCTTCGCCCAGAGGCTTGATGTTGTCGTCAACGCGAAACGTCTGACTCGCGACGAATTCAAGAAGTCCTTGCTTCAGCAGAGTGGAGCCGCACCTGGAGAGGCGAGTGCGAACGTGCAGATCGAGGCACAGACGGAAGTGTTAGGCAACCAGGGACAACTGGTCAGTAAGAGCATTGCATCTGGTAAATCTTCGTGACTAATAAACAGTGGCGTTGCAGTCGGGTCTCGTTGGCTTGTTCTATTCTGTGATCGCTGACTCGAAATACCTTGTTTTCGGGGCACCCACAGAAAGCCGGACCAACTCCTCCATAAATTTGAAGTGAGTCTCCTTTATCGTACTAACTCGTCTGTTTACCCCATTGCTACGCAGTATCGAACCGACGGAGAAAAACCCGCAGCCCCCAACTCTCCGTATCCGCGGTTATTTCGATCCACGTCGAGTCACCGCTGTCAATCAAGTCGTCTCTGAGAATACGCTCCAAGCTAGGATCCCGACATCGTCCATACCCCAGGCCAAAGCTACTTCTAGTGGCAAGGTCGAGCTTGGACCTGAACTTGGTATCCAAGGGTTAGGTGCATTCGGTGGTGTTTTCGGACCTGGACCAGTGCAATTCCAACCACCGGGCGCCGTTCGACTTCCCCCGACGGAGACGGGTGCGACCCCCGAGACATTACCTGGAGATGGTGCCTTTGGACCTGGTCCTGTCATTATCCCGGGAGAGACTGTTGGCGATGACGTCCATGGAAGTGCATAGGAGAGTTCTCAGCGAACAGGATCAGAACGTTTGTACAGTATGAATATGTGGCTTTACTTGACCTTACGAAGAACGTCGGACAGCATCTATTATGCGCATTTTGTACTATTTGTAGCGAGATAATCACAAAGTGAGGAGTAGAAGATATTGATTGCGTGTGGCAGTTTGTTTAATCTTCGTCTAACGAAAGAAGACCACCTAGAGGTAAGTGCTGGACGACCACACGCTTGCTGAGTACTTCTCCCTACGGAGTTCAGGCAGTAAATCGCTCGTAGTTTGCCTCCGTAAGGGTAGGGGGCGCGCCTCACCTCATACATTTTGAGCAACCCCGAGTTGACTTTGGCCCAATTTGGAACCCCGGTGGCGATGGCGTACAATTGGGAAGAGTGTTCGTGGAAAGGACCATGCTTGACTTGGTGGATGCGGGTGATGCACATGCAGTACAGGTTATTTTGTGGTAGAGAAGGGCGAAGGATGGCAGATACAGGAAACTTCGTTTGTTCTATATGGGCGCTCGTCAGTACAAGAGGTTGCCAGAGTCCTCCGACACGTACCTCGTAACTGAGCACTTCCAAATACGTATCCAAGGAAGCAGTAGTCGTCTAGACCCCAGACCCCATGGCTGCCTGCAGGTTCAAGCTTGTATACATCCTGGAGTCTCCAACATAACCTCATATACCGGACGAACACTCGTAAGACCAGCTCGCGTTCTCGGTCTGGCGACGGCTCGAAGAACCTCACGAGAGTAAGACAACACAAAAACATGGCAAAAGAGGTTTCATGCCCAGTTCCATAGTCCATCCGGAGGAAGGATCCAAAAGAGGTGACGAAGATTGGTTTTACGTAGGGAATGACAGGGTGTAGTGCTGGTCCCAGTAAGTTTTCCAAGAGTTGGTCAGATCTCTGTGGTGAAGAGTGGCTTTGCGATGAGTTGGAGGAGGTAAGATGTACCATTGCCGATTGTACCCACCTGAGTCAGACGATCGCCCCAAGTTCGAAAGGCAAGGTTTCCGAATCGCTGCGGGGATTGTAGCGGCGGAATATCATCGATCCACGAGTCGAGCTCGTTCAGTATAGAGATCAGCGCCGCTGCTGCCTGGTATGCATTTGACAGCCGTCCGGAACCCGAGTGAAATGTCAACGGCTTACTGGGCCACATGAAGCATCCCTCTGTGGTACTTCGTGATTTGCGACGGCTTCATTAAGCCTGAGTAAAAACAGCCAGTAGTCACGATATCCCCTCGTTTTATGCCAAGCTGCGACATCGTCATCGGTGCGGATGTTTTGCTGGGGAAACTCGGCCAGCTCTGCTACACGGATTTCCCGTAACTGAGGCAACGGTCCCTGCGGCTGCATATGAGGGTACTAGTAGCTCAGGAAAAGTGCAGTGTATGAATTGGGAATCGGGGATGCCATAAACAGATTCCGTCCGTCCTGCTCCTGAGCATTACTGCAAGACACCCTCCAGGTTCTGCAGTTCCACTGGCGGCTTCTCTCTTACGTGGTTACTTTCACGCAATCTTGAACCACACCGATGATTCGACGATAGGAGAATTTGCACTTCCACACTTCGTCACGGTTCGATGCGAGTGCGGCCCCGAGCATGGTCCTAACTACATCTCGACGACATGCTCTACATCCAGAAATATTTCTTTATACAGACTACATATCCAGAAGTACAAGGCGGTTACTGCAAGGACAACCAGACGACTCGATGCCACAAGATTGGAATGAACACGTATCAGACCCAGACAGGTCCCAAATCACACTACGCTGACTTGTCTCTACTTACGGAAAATCTTGCTCTCTTGTCAGTTACGGCCTCTTTTCGATGTCCACCTCTTCCTCGTGTATGACCTGTCTGTAAACCGTGCGACCATTGGAATCGACGTCACTGAGGGAATCCACGTCAGCGAGGCTATCTAGCTCGCCGACTTGTGCACTCCTAAGTGGTCCGGAAACTTCATCTCGAACATCCATGGTCCCTGTGGCCTCCGGGCGGTCCTCTGTATGGTGCCGTGCGTGAATGTGGCTAACGGTCTTTGCTTGGAGTTCTTCCGGTCGGAGGGTGGATCTGTCAGCCTGGAAGAAATAAAAAGTGATGATTCAGCCTGCGAAAGGAAGTAAATGGCCAACATCTTCCGAGACACACCTTAACATGGGCTTCGGACGCACTAGCAAGGTATTCGTTCCAGCCGGGCGCATTTTCAATAGGTGAGGACGTCACATGCTGTGTACCAGACAGGTTCCGGCGTTTTTCACGTTCCAATATCTGCGGAGCAAGTCAGCACGGCGCAAGATCACGAACGCCGCCCTCGCATTCACCTCTGCGTTGTTATCATGAATGGTGCTAGCGCTGTCCTTGAGCTTCGGATGAAACTAACAGATAAGTACGTACCTAGAGTACCTGCTACACCGAAACGATCCAGAAGGTTAGGCAATCTAAGTTTGCTTACGCAGAGCCTGTCTACTGACCTGTTTTTTCCCGTAGAGCTCACAACGAAACGGGCTGTTCCATGCGTCCGAGGAGCCGCGAGCAGACTTCGTGTTGCGGTGGAAAACATGGTTCAATTTCTCTGTAATGTAACTATTATTTTGAAGTTGGGGGGTAAAAGGTGCGGCCACTGGCCTTGGAAAGGCGTCCTTGTCTCGTTTAAATTGGATTTCAAGTTACCCCTGACGTCATAACAGCCCGACGGGGCTTTGGGCGAAAATTGGTGGCCTAATTGGGATGCACCCAAGGCTTTCCATTATTATGTAAGCCAAGGCGAATGCCGCGTTTTCTTGCAATGTTGTCAACCCTGGCTGAGAGCGTAGCTTCTCAACGTCATAGTAACCCACCAGGAGCCCGAGACGTGAGATTCGGTGCCCCAACGGCCTCGTCATTCTTGCACGAAAAGTGGCCACATGGTATTGTATAGCCACGGGCTGGAGTTCGAACTGCAGGGTCGGTGCAACTGCATTGCCACCCCACACCAAACGAACTGACGAATGTCATTACGATTTTACATATACACTACCACAGAACGTTTTGGACTTCATTGCTTACGCGTCTGGAGCGACCAAGACCCCGCGATACCTGATTTGGCCCTTCTCCAACTTCTCTATCGCCTCCTCGATACCTTCCAAGGTAAGGGGGAACGTCTGGATGACTGGCTTGATCCCGTGCAAAGCGGCGAAGCGCAACATTTTAACGTGCAGGCCACGCGACGGACATATGACACCTTGAATACGAAGCCCCTTACGGACGAAACCCATGTGGGGTATGGAGAAATCTCCCTCAGTTACTGTGAGAGGGAAGATGGTTCCCATAGGTGCAATGACGGGTAGGTACCTGCGTTCGCTGGTGTCAATGGCGTAGATACGGTCATACAGTATCACGTACAGACTCCAATCGGGACTGGCTGACGTTGTTACTAGCAAGTGGCTAACAGGTCGTCCGATATCGAGCTTCTTCGCTCCCTTGGTCGCGTAAAATTCCTTCGCCCCAAGGGCCATGGCTTCATTCCGCTTGCTGTCTGTGCTCGAGAACACGACCACATCGCAACCCATCTTGGCTGCGAACTGGATAGCGAGATGTCCAAGCCCCCCGATACCGACCACTCCGACACGGTCGGTGGAGCGCACACCGTGCAGCTCTAATGCATTGAAGACGGTAGCACCAGCGCACATCAGAGGCGCGGCATCGGCCGAGCTCATGCCATCTGGGATATGGAAAAGAAACGCTTCTCTCCATACAGCGTGTGTTGCGAAAGCGCCCTGATCAAAATCGGCGGTGCCATACATAGCGCGTTTGGAACAGAATATCTCGTTGCCACTCAAGCACTGGTCACAGTGAAGACATGCGTTGTGGAGGTAACCCCAGCCAGCACGGTCACCGCTGTAAGTTCGCAATTAGTTACCAGTACGCTGCTTATACGAGGATAGTCTGGGGACCAGACCGCATGAATGAGGCGAGCAGTTGATAGGCGATATCGACGGCTTGCCTTATACCGGTCTAGTCACGAGATTACTACATAATAATACGAAGGATGACACGTACACCTTAAAATAGACGACTTCTGATCCAATCTTCTCGACAATGCCAACGCCCTCATGGCTCAGACCTATATCTTCGTTCTTGTGGTGCAGGTCTGTGCCGCAGAGGCCTGCGTGCGTGACCCTCAAGAGGACTTCGTCTGGCCTGAGGTCCTTGTGGGTGCTTCCCTTGACAATCTTTCCGCTGGGAGATCCCTTGTATACGGTAAAATTGATACCTGTCATGATTGTGGGTTTTTGTTTGAAGCTGGAACACCGAAAGTAAAAGAAGGGAAGCCAATTTATATAGGATGGGACGGGTTGTAACTTACTGATCACCAACCACATGATGTCATGAGACATCTCAAGGTTCTACGACCTATCGGCAGACGAATCTTTGATAAGCGACTAAGCTCGCCGGGTTCTTCGATCGCCGACTGCCGTCTGTACATACCTGATTAAAATTATTCATCGGAATGCGCCAGACGTTCAGAAAATCCGCCCCTATATCTGCCTGATGTTTTCTCCAGCATCTTTTATGATGCTCTTGAGTACTGAGGAGAGAGGCATAGCACCTCGGGACTTCTGACTTTAGTGCTACAAAGGAACGTCTTATTTGGACCGTAGTGCTCTCATTAGACCTCAACGTAACGCTCGCCAAGTCCGGAGTACCCCACTCCCCGCAGGTTCCACTTGTAGTCTAGTTCCTGTTTGTTCCCAAGGGAGTCCACTGCACGGCTGAGGACGACTGTGTTTCGTTTCAAGCGACCGTTGTCCGCCTCGTCGATATTGATTTTGCCCCTCGTTTCTGCCTCTTCGTCTAATATAAATCCGAGCTCAGCCTCCCACAAGGCCCAACTCCATCGTCCTTCCTGGTACCGGATATAAGCATCCTCCCACGTCCTACCGTTATCTACGCTTATCTCGACCCGTGAAATGGGGCAACGTGAATACGCATATCCCATTGCTTTGAGCTTTACCTCATCCGGTCGGGATGATGACAGACGGCACACATCCGTAACGACGGAATTGCACGCGAGATGCTGCATCGACGGGACGCGCGACCACCATCCCTGCGATTCAGCGACTTCTTTACTTGTGACCTACGCGAAGAACGCAAGTAAACGCCGCCCCATCAGGATGGTTCACGGATTGTTTGGATACTCACGGTATCGGGTAATATCTTGTAATCTCTTTGTTGGTAGAAATTAGGGGACTCATGTCGGGATATCGTGATCCTGTCCACCCATTTAACCCATCGCATACCGTAGGTACCCGGCACGACGACGCGCAACGGGAAACCGTGATCGGGTGTAAGTGGGTTTCCATTCATCTGTACCGCCGCCGCCCATCAGCGTCTAAGTCTCGTTAGAGCACTGGAGGAATACTAACTTCGTAAGCGAGTAAAGCATCCCCTTCTTCACTCATTGCATCTGATAGGGGTATTGAACCACCGTAGTATCCATCATCCTCGCACGGCGCCACGTACGACGCAAAGCATACGTGGAATCCTTCGTATGAATTACGATCTCCACCCGGAACGCCCAGGCTAAGCAGGACCTCTCGCAGTGGAGCGCCTGCCCATCGGACATTGCAGGCAGCACCGTCACCCCATATGATACCTTCGACTTCCTTGCCTGTCTTTTCGGCCATCTTGGCGCGTCTATTTCCCGCGCACTGTCCGCATTCCATGCCGGTATTCGCGGAATGGAAGGTCAGAGTAAAATTCGGGGTGCCTTGGAAGGGGTAGAGACGTACGACGAGTGCCGCTACGACTTCCTTGCGCGAGAAGCGGAGTAGTATGTCTTGGTATGTGATCACCTTTTCTTGTTCAAGGCATTGTAATTCCCCATCAATCCTCACTGCGTATGTCGTGGCACTCGATTTCAGGCTCTTAATTTCGGCTACAGATGCAACAAAGTTGTTTTCGCGCACATATTCGGACGACGCAGTATTACGTTCGCCGCCATCATCGCAACAGGAAGCCGAACCATGGGTTATTTTCGGAACCATATCAGTAGTGCAGAAGGATGAAGAAGGAAAGCAGGTAGAGTTAGAGAAGGGCAGCTGGAGACTCGAAAGTATGGCATGGTAAGAACGTACAGTGATTTCGGGCGTAGACGAGCCGAAGAGGGGTGATAGGGTGCTGGACGAGCTCAGCGAGCGAAGGCGGCTCTGCGTTATACGGCGCCTTGCTCAACACATGCAACTCGGGGGCACCCATGTTTCACGGTGTTGCGATCGACCAATACTTGTTTTTCTACTCTGGAACGTGGAAGATGAAAGAGAGAGAGAGAATTTCTATATTTATATACCGCAACAAGTAGACTACTACTAAGACGCGTAGAGTAAAACGTAGAATATATACTACCGAGCGGTGATTGTGAAGTAAGACGTATAGTTTATCGTTGGCATGTGGGGGTTAAATACGAGTGTTGTTAACTGGTGAGGAATGTACCAAATGATATAACGTGAAAGTAAAAGGATCTAATGAAGTGGCATTACTCTGAAGCTGAAGGCGGCTGCGGATTGGTTTGGCTTGGATCGGTTCTCCTCGGTTTCTTGAAGGCATCCGTTTCCTTGAGGAATTCGGAGAGAGCCTCGATTCCTTTTTCTGTTCCAAGGATATCTGTTATGACTAGGCCTTCTGACACGGAACGTAGTGTATCGCGTTTGGACTCGAAGGTAGGGCATGTCGCAAGGATATGTTCGCGGGTTACGTGGAAGATGAATCGATGATGTCAGGAACGCGTCAAACTCGTCTCATACTGACAGCACATTTACACGACACCCAGCTGAAGTGCCTAGCCGGCTACCACCTTGGTCTGGTGGCAAATTTACAGTGCACGATCCTACCGGGTCTCGGATTAGTTCCAGGGGGTCATTCAACGAAGGCTGGCCTTGAGCTTGAGCCACAACACATAGTGGCAGCCTGCAGGCAACGGGAAGTACCTATTACAGCTGGTTGTAAATTTGGATCAGACATGTGCATGAGACCTTCAGTCGACAATAGCAAACTGCTATGCCTCAGCGGACTCCCTTCCTTGCATACGAACATCGCGTTCAATGTCCGAATTTAAAACGAATAAACGATATTTGTACGGTATGCGTTCATGGTATCCACGAAGGGTTGCAGAGTATATAGGTCCAAGTGTTCAACACTCAAAGAGGGCAAAAGTGAAAACAAACTATAAAACGGTATAAGATGGATGCATTGTCCGTATATTGTCATTACGGAGGAAGATCATATCGACACAGGGATGCAGTCGGTATTAATTATCTCGCGACTCCTACACCCGAAGGGATCAAAAAGCTCGAGAAATCTGTCCTTACGAAAGGAAAGCCATGGCAAAGAGTGTGCCGAGAATACCAGCAACAGAAGAGACACCGATGGCAACAGCGCTGTTAGAGGTGGCAGTGGAACCAGCAGCTGATGAAGATTTAGTGCTAGAGCCAGAACTTCCGGAAGTGGCGGTGGAAGTAGAAGCAGATGCCCCGGTAGGAGAGGGAAGGTTAGTGTAGAGATCAGTCGAGTGGTAAGTAACGCAGTTGGACGAGCTGGGAACAACAGGAGTGTAGGGGGGGCTGGGAACTCCAGTGTAGGGTTGCGTGTACGTCATCGTGGCGCCGTTGCTAACGTAGAGACCGACGGGAGTTTTGAGATCAGCATCACAAACTTCGAAGGTGCCGTTCTGAGCGTTGTTAGGCATGTTGTACGTGCAACCTATCTCATCGTAAGTGTTCTGGCAGTACATGCTCTGGTCTGCACTGGAGGTGGAGGGGTCACAGATGGTGAAGCAGAACTGGTTTCCACCGATAAAGCTACAAGTGACGAATGAGCACGCAAAGAGCGGCGTAAGGCTATGCTAACCTGTTCCAGTCCATGACTTGTTGGAACGAGTTGTTGTTCCCGTTGTTGCTAGGGAAAGCGTTGGAGTACACCAAGCCACCAAGCGGGTTGCCACGCTAAAGCGACCGAAGATAAATAACCCACATGGAAAAGAGAAAGACCACTGGACTCACCAAGTCGGCACCGTGGGGGTCAAGCTCTCCTCCGTAGTCGCCGGCCGCCATATCGAGCTGAGTCTGGTCAACGAAGCCAGCAAACTGGATATACATGCTGGTCTTGAGGACTTGTACACCTTGCAGGACACCCGCTGGGATGAGACGGGTTCCCCAACTACTCTTAACACACCATGCGACCTCCTCCTGTTCCGTATCAGCGATAGTGGCGTTTGCGTAAGGAGGAGCCCAAAGACAGAAGTCTATAATAATAATAATAAAAGTTAAGCCAAAGAGAATGGAAATCCAACAAAACACATACCATCGATATGGTTGACCATCAACGTCTGACACATGGACTGCTGGTTCTGAGTGGTGGAGTTACAAATGTTGTAACCGACTTGGGGACCACGAATAGCATTGGTGACATAGTCAACTTGGTAAGGCTAGAAAGAAAAAAAGGAAGTCATTAGAACAAAACACCTGGAGAAGGGAGACGACACTGACGATACCGGTAGGGTAGGCATACGTCTTGTCGGTGAGTGGGGTAGGGTCGGCTGGGTCAGGTTGAGCGAAAGCCTTGGAAGCAATTGCTACGACAAAAAGAGTGGAAAGGGCGAAACCAGGCATGGTTCGAAAAGTGGTTGGTGAGTAGTATGGAAGAAAGGGAAAACGAGAAGTCCTCGAGGACTGACAGATGGGACGAAAAAACGGGTGATCCGTAGTTGACTGCGGTTGGCTTCATATACCCGCTCAAAAATAGACTTTTCACACACCTGCAACGGTCATAATAGGTTGACAGCGGTTGCGACCGACCGAATTCATGTTACCCGACACAAGTCCCACTTTCTCCTTTCACATGGCCAGGCCCAGAGTCTGCGTCACACATCGTCCGTGCGGGTCGTCTGCCAACGCCGTACGACGGGGCCCGCGAGGGTCCGCGTAACTACGACTCAGTCACTCCAGATATGTTGGGCAGGTCACCTGCAAATTTCTCGCACTAAGTTTGGCACGCTGGTCGCGACGCGTTTGAGGCGAAGAAAAAACATTTCTTTCACTTATGTAAGCTCCGCTACCACTCCAAGACGTCACACGCCACGATTATGTCAGCGTCTGAAATTGATTCGAGTACATCATGCTACTTGTAGACCATTGACAGTCAGCTAGTCCTCTGCCTCGCCCGCGACAATAACATCATCTGAACAAGAAAATTTGGAACATGCATCATCGCGCAAACAGAACATCATGACTTACCTATCTTGAGCACCGCCCTGACCAACTGTGCGACGTTAATACATGCTGATTAGAACACAACAACACGAAACAAACCTGGGTCGCGAGTAGATACTGTTGTCGCTTTGAAATCAAAGGATCGTAAACGAACTGTTTCTTCATGTCTGCATCTCCGTGTCAATCAAGGAGTTGTGCATCAGTCCAAGAGACGCACCGTTTTCCCCTTTCCCAGAACAGTCGATGCCTAGGCGTGGGTTATTCTCTGTCACCTGTCTACTCTTCACCTCGGCAAGAGTTTCAATCGGCGAGAGGCCGCTATTTTCCGCCAGGGCAAGCGGGATAGCATCTAAAGCGGAGGCAAACGCTCGCATGGCGTACTGCTCTATTGATGGAATCTGTGGTTCTCTCGTTTCAAAAAAAAAACGGGTAGATCAAGTTACTGGAAGCAAACCTCATCGGCAGCTTTCGACACAGCTATCGAACCGCTGATGTCGGCCGCTCCGCCACCGTAAACGACACGGTTGTCGATAACGAGGTTGCGAACTGCGCAGAGAGCATCATGCAGCGCTCGCTTCGCTTCATCGACGATCTTGAGATGTTTGTCAATTGCGGTCCTCACTTCCATAGAGATATCCTACCATTTTATTCGATCCCCGAACGAAAACGGTGACAGCACGAGTATTTGCACACTCCTCAATAACCAGCATCTTGTCGCGTGTCGTTCCAAACGTTAGTTCGCGAACTATGCCAGCTTTTCCAAGCTTCCCTGGAGTAAGGTCTTCAAACCGTGGTACGATGCGGCCTTGTGTGGCGATGGCGATCAACTAGCAATAGTCGCATGAGCTCATCATCGAGGGGCCATAATGAGATTTGTTACCTCGATCTCTGGACCACCGACCCAACGTACAGCAGGTAAATCATTCTGCATCAACAAGTGATTCGCCTCGTCGTCAAAACCCCACTGACAAATAACCAGGTTAGCCCCAGTGTCCTTCACCATCCGGATCATGCCTTCGAACTTCTCCTTCTCGTATTTTCGGAGGTTCTCAAATTCCTCCACGCTGGTGATGTCCAGTTTATGTTTCGTCTTGGGACGTGGAGGCTCGAATGGGCATGTAAGGATAGCAAGTTTAGCATTTTTAACCACGGACGGCATTTGAGAGTGAGACATGTCCTTGTCGATCAATACACCCTTGATGAGTGCACTGTCTGCCAGTGACCCGCCCACTTTGCCGTCAACTTTAATGAGATCAAAAGGAACATCGCGACGCTCGAGGTCTGCGACAGTTAACACAGCGTCCACAGCGATTTCGGCAAAGCGTTGGATCTCCTTCGAGACACTACCGTCACACGAGCATGAGCAGTCATACATGTCATGATGATGGTAAACCTACATCTTACTCCCCAGACTAGTTGTGGCAGTCTTGATCAAATTTTGCTTGTTCTCGAGTGAGAACGGAACACGGTCAGATATGCGGTCAAGCTGCTCTATGGCCACAGCGCATGCCCTGTCAAACCCGTCTGCAATCCGAATCGGGTGGACGCCTCTGTCGAGCAGTGCTTCGCTCTGCTCCAAAAGGGCGCCGGCAAGTACTACCAGTTTTCTGTTTCGCCATCGTCTAGTAGGGAGTGAAGCGTGTCACGTACCAACAACACCAGTTGTGCCATCACCGATTTCGTCGTCTTGGCTCTTTGACAGTTGCACGAGGAGCTTGGCAATTTGGTGCTCGACTTCCATCTGGCCGAGTATTGTCGCGCCATCGTTTGTCACCGTAATGTCGCCGTCCGGTGAGATCAGGATTTTGTCAAGTCCTTCCACAACATCACAGTGCCGTCCCGTAAAAGTGAAAATGACCACGCACCTCGAGGCCCCAAGGATGTTCGGATTATGTTAGCAACGGTGCGCGCGGCGAGGACGTGTGACTAGAGCTACGTCAAGGAACGATTAAATCTGATCAAAAGGTTGTTCACCTTGATCGCCTCTATGCCATGGCTTCTAGTTTTCCTTGCCTGCTCGCGCAGGATGATGAATGGTCTACCGTACTATTGGATCGTTTAATATATATGACACCTTGTTCCTTGGCACTCACCTCGTCTGTTGCGTAGACTGCCTCAGGCTGCACTTGCGCCATGATGTGCTGGTTACAAACGCGTCGGCGTAGCGTGACACGATTACGTGTGTGACATTTCCTGATAGCGAACGTGACATTGACGGAACAGGACTTGGAGTACGCCCTTTACACCATACAACCAGCCCTTACCCAAAACTTTGAAACATGGAACACGAGATAGACGGTTGGGTCGAACAGCTTAGCCAATGCAAGCAGCTTCCGGAAGCTGATGTTAAGAAACTATGCGACAAGGTGAGTACAAGCATCGTTCATTTGCGCCGCATCAAGCCGGGGTCGAGCTCACGAAAACTACCTGTTAGACCAAGGAGATTCTCATGGAGGAGTCCAACGTGCAGCCAGTTCGATGCCCAGTTACCGTCTGTGGTGATATCCACGGCCAGTTTGTGCGTCAATCTCTGTTTCAGCGCGATCTGTTACCCTGATCTGCTTGGTCTTATGCGCGTCGTTCGCGGCCGTACAGCACGATCTGTCAGAGCTTTTCCGTATCGGAGGAAATTCACCCGACACCAACTATCTGTTCATGGGCGACTATGTTGACCGCGGATATTACTCGGTTGAGACCGTCACACTACTCGTGGCGCTCAAGCTGCGGTATCGGGATCGAGTCACCATCCTTCGAGGGAATCATGAATCAAGACAGATCACGCAGGTGTACGGGTTTTATGACGAATGCTTGCGAAAATATGGAAACCCAAACGTGTGGCGGTACTTTACCGACTTGTTCGATTACTTGCCTTTGACGGCGCTCATCGATAACCAAGTGAGTCTAATTGCTCGTTGTCATTTTCATGGTAGTTGCGTTGACGGCTGATCTGGCATCATTGAATAACGTCGGCGTCTCAGATATTCTGTCTGCATGGAGGTCTATCACCCTCCATCGATACTTTGGACCATGTTCGGTCCATCGATCGGGTGCAGGAAGTACCCCACGAGGGACCAATGTGCGATTTGCTGTGGTCGGATCCTGATGATCGGTCTGGCTGGGGAATATCACCTCGGGGAGCCGGGTACACATTTGGACAGGATATCTCTGAAGCATTCAACCACAACAATGGTTTAACGCTCGTCGCGCGAGCACACCAGCTTGTCATGGAGGGTGGGTAGCTGTTGATTTTCGAACGCTGTACCTTCTATTTGATGGTTGGTTTCTAGGCTACAGTTGGGGCCAGGACCGGAATGTGGTGACAATCTTCAGCGCACCCAACTACTGCTACAGATGCGGTAACCAGGCCGCGATCATGGAAATAGATGAAAAATTAACGTATAGCTTGTATGTCGAAAGATTCATTTGCTTGGTTTGGTCTACTTTAACTTTTCCATTTCGGAACATCTAGCCTACAGTTTGATCCAGCTCCGAGAGCAGGAGAGCCACTGGTGTCGCGACGCGTACCGGATTACTTCTTGGTGAGTCTTTCCCGGGCTCTTCAAGGTCGTGGGTTGTCGTTGATGTTGGTTAAAGTGATTCGACGTTCCGTCCACCGCTTAGTAGTGTACATATGTAGTGCCCTTGCTGTATAGCTTTTATCGCGGGTATGCGAAGGCATTGCTATGATCAGGTACCTGCCGAATACCACACATGACCGTCATAATGCCTATCATTACAGACAGAGACAGTACCGCTGGGAATGTAATCCAATGTTTGAGTGAACTTGATAACCGTGTTCTCTTTGTATTTTCAAAGCTCTTTCAACGTGGTTTTTGTTCCCTTGTGGACTTGGTGAATGGACCACACATTGTCCCGTCGCCAAACAACACCAAATAGTCACGATGACACCGTGTTGTGTGTGCCACACCGAGCGTTTCGTCCTCCTTGCACATAGGCTACTTACTCACCGCACTCCACGACGACGGAGTACTGACAAGTCATTAAGGCTTCATATCGCAGAGAAGCCGTGATCGCTAATTACCCAGTCGCACGGCTTCTGTGCTGAAATTACATACAACAACGCGCCTAGCACACCGTGAAAACGTGCTAGAAACTCGTGTTCGCCCTACGCCTTGTTTTCGCGTGCTCGTTCTCGACTGCCACTCTGGGGTAGTACATGTCATTCTCGGGTACGCCGCTTGGTCAAGGCAGGCGTCTAGATCACCGCTCTTTCCTCAATAAACCAAACCTTGTCACAAATCATCACACTTTCAACCCAAGACCATCCACACTCCATCCTACTAACGGTACAATTCCCGCGTCGTACGCATACGGGTGAGTAGTCCCCATATCATATCACTTCGATTCCGCGATCGTGTTGATGCAGTGACGCCACACCTTGCTCAGTGCTCCAACCTCAGGCACCCGATCACCACCGAAACCAACCTCTACGTCTTCTCGTTCTGCGCCCACACTGGACTCCACAGACAATCAGGACGAAACAGCTCTCGTCCGTTACGCTCGCCTCAAACGCGACCTATCCCACAATTCTTCGCTCAACCCGGAGAAGTGGGCTGTCAAAGACACATCTGTAAACATCGCTACCGCATTCAACCAAGCTGCCTCGACGTCATACGAGATGAATCCAAGCAACCCGAATGACTCTTGGGCGTCTGGTTCGCAGCCTAACCTCAATGTCCCTCGTAGTACTTCGGTCGAATATGAGAAAGAGACCCATTCCACCAGCAGCCGGCGGCTGGCACCACCTCCCAGCCGTCTCACACAACGCACAAACAAGAAACCGTTGTCTAAGCAAGCCTCGGGATTGACACACGTGTCGGACTCTGAAGGCGAGGATCATTTACAGTCACAATCCCTTTCCATCGAGCATAGCATGCGGGCAAAAAGTCCGCTTGAATCTGTCCTGGACATCTCGAAACGTGCACTGGGTTCTGCTACGTCGTTTTACTTGCGACAACGTTCCACTGAACCCGCAGACAATTCTGCGGCGACCGTCAATGGGAGGGAATCAAGTTATGACTACGCCCCGGAGGAGCGCGAGTATCAGGAGCTCCAGCGACAGTTAGCTGAACGCTCCCAGGAACATGGCCAAGACCAGGAGCAGCAGTTCGCTGGCAAAAAGACACACAGGCGAAATAGGATGTCCGTGGACAACAAAGCCTATCGTCCGACAGAATCTGACTTGGAGGAGTCAAACGACGATATCTCGGACGATGGGAGGAAACGGAGAAAGAAGACCAAGAAGAAGGACTTGGGTCCAGGCCCTCTGACTTCGTTACCAGTGGCCGGCTTCGATAAACGAAGACGGAGAAGGAAAGGTACCAAACTTTCGGCGACGGGTGAAGTGGTGGACGACGAGGGTAGTAGCGAGAGTGAGGAGGTAAGCTCTCATTTCTCCAGGGCATTCGGCGCCATGAACTCTTCGCAGCGCTCTTCTGCGCAAGTGGCCGTCGCTCGTCAGAATTCCGTGATACGAGCTTCCGTACCACCACCGTCACGAAACTCTGCGCCTCGCGGTTCAGTTCCTCCAGAACCTCAGAGCCATGTCCCTACGGATACTTCTATGGATGTAGAGTCCGGACTGGAGACATCCGGACTAGAAACCATTCGTGAAATTGATGAACCACCGTTGGTCGATGGTATCGTCGACACGTCTGACCATTCTTCACGGTCGTTCTCCCTTGGAGGCTTCCTAGGGTGGATCGTCAACCGAGTCGTCAAGTTGTTCTTTGGGGTGTTGGCTTCCATCCTTCGCACCATTACCCTCACTTTCTTGATATTCGGTCGCGTACTGGGATCTGCTGTCGACGTCGTTGTCCAGAAACCCATTGCGTTGTTATCTAATACTAGCCCCCGACCATTCATAATCCTTGGCAAACTTTCGATCGTTGCTCTGGCTATCTACATCGCATGGTTCAAACTCTACGATCCTCTAATCGAGATGCTTCCTTCTCGCGCCACGCATCGGCAATACCACGCTCCCGACACCCCCATTACGAACTTTGACGAGCTCACCGCACGACTACAGAACATTGAATCCGCTCTTTCTGGGCTTTCTCTTGATCATCAACGCGCACGGGCACAGCAGGACCTCGAAGCGCGTGCGCATGGCGAGGTTGTCAACAGGATATATGCTCTGGAGGCTCGACTCCGGGAAGAGGCCAGGCGCGCTGCGGATGCAGAATCACATTATCAGATTTCCGCTAGCCAGGGACTCGTGGAGTTGAAGATGCAATTGGAAGCAATGCAAGGGCAAATGAGGGTGATTGAGTCAGCTCCTCGGGAGACCATTACCCATACTCCTAACCGTGACGTCGAAGCTCTGGAGAAACTGAAACTATTCGAGGAACGCTTGGGTTCTGTCGAAGGTGACATCAAGGAAGCGATCGAGTTGTCCAAGCAATCAAAAGTCCTACCACGATCATCGGACAGTCCTACTTGGTGGTCGAAGTTAACGCCTGGTGCTACAACTGATACCGGTCTTACCATCAAAGCAAGCGACGGTTCTGATGTAACGTCATTGATATCCCAACTTGTTAATTCTGCCGTTACCCGAGTGTCTACTCAAGATACCGTTTCGCGCGCAGACTTCGCGTTGCATTCGGCTGGAGCACGACCCATACCACATCTTACATCGTATACGCTTGAAATGCGCCCGTCGACGTTCCGCGGTCAAGTCGCGGGTTGGATGACAGGTCGCGGACGTGAAGTTGGTCGGTCGCCAGTCACGGCTCTTCATCAGGATACCCACAGCGGAATGTGTTGGCCGATGAGTGGTGACTCCGGTCAGCTGGGTGTGGCACTCGCGTCTCCTGTTTGTATCTCCGACTTCACCATTGATCACGTGGCAAAGGAAGTCGCTTTCGATTTGCGTGGTGCCCCTAGGGATATGGAGGTGTGGGGTCTGGTGGAAGGGAAGGAAAATCTCGAGAAAGTAATGTCATGGTTGGCAGAGCGAGCCGCACAGCGGGCTGAGCGGCAGCAGCGCGCCGAAGAGTCAGGTGTACCCTTTGAAGACGAGCCCCCAGAAGACGCATACCCAGCAACGCTGCCCAAGAACGAGCCATTTGTTCGGCTTGCCTCTTTTACGTATGACGTTCACTCTCCCTCTAGCATACAAACCTTCCCTACCCGCCCAGAAGTGCGCGAGCTTGGAGTTGACTTTGGCGTTGTGGTTCTGGTGATCAAGAATAACTGGGGAAAGAGAGAGTATACGTGCTTATACCGCTTCCGTGTGCATGGCCAACGGCTTGGTGGAATGCCTGAACCCGTTGCACCGCAGGCTCTGGAAGACTCATGATGAGTAGGCGGAGACCGAGTGACGAAGAGTTGCACAGATGTACATGTTGCGATTTCCTATTGTTTCTCTTGCTCCTGATGCAACCATATCTATGCAATAGTTTTCTTTGACGAATATTTAGGCTTTTGATCGGTAGATTATCTCTGTCATTACGCTATTCCACTAGCAAGCATGTTCAATCTGACTTGAGGCCATTGGTCACATGTGCATTGGCGCCCCGTAGGCAGTGACCACCGGTGAGGATCAATATTGATAGGATATTGTTCCTTTATGCTGCTTGTTGGATGTCAACTGGTAGGTTGTTGGTCGTTTCAGATGAAGACGTAGAATGTTATGCCGATAGCCAAAGTCGAGCTCCGATCATGACCGGGTAATCCTCGGAAGAACTTTGACCTCGTGTCTGACTGCTACGGTGTTTTGTATTACCCCAAGGGGAATCCTTGGGAAATTCTCGGACGTCGTATCAGAGTCTATGTATACCCCAGATCCGAAATGGAGCCTATAAGAATCGATTACTTGCATACTTTTCCAATGACCCATCGCAAATGCCTCCTTCAGATATCGCCAGCGTGGACGTGGACAAACTCGTCGAAGAACTAACGACAGAGGAGGCCATACTCCTAACTGCCGGCGTCGGCTTTTGGCATACCCATGATGTTCCTCGCCTAGGCGTACCTGCTATCAAGGTTTGGCTCCGTATTCGCGTCTCACTGTGCTGAAACTCAACGCTACTGTCTAGGTCAGCGATGGCCCAAACGGCGAGTTTCACCTAGTAGACTACCGTGTCGCAAAGCATGCATTCTAATGAAAAGCTTTAGGCATCAGGGGTAATCACTTCTTCATGAGCACTCCTGCGAAGTGCTTGCCAAGCGCAACCGCCCTTGGGGCAACGTGGGACCCCGAACTTATCGAGCAGGTCGGCCTCGAGTTGTTGTCCAACGAAGCGAAGCTCAAAGCCGCGTCTGTCATCCTCGCTCCAACGTGCAACATTCAAAGGGTAATTCTTGCTTACTGGTGTTGTTTGTCCTGCTGATCTGTCTCGCAGAACCCCCTGGGGGGCAGGGTGAATTACCCCCATAATAGCCACTACAGATTGGTTACTCATTCTACGTATCCAGGCTTTTGAAAGCTTCTCCGAGGATCCGACGCTGTCTGGGCTCCTTGCCGCCGCATATATAAAAGGCGTCCAAAAGGGAGGTATAGGTACCGCAATCAAGCATTTTGTGTAGGTACTTTACCCGTTCGTATCCTTCATAGCTCACTCCGGATATATCAGATGCAATGACATGGAGAATGATCGGATGGGCTACGACAGCGTCCTCAGCGAGCGAGCTCTTCGGGAAATATACCTTATGCCATTTATGCTTGCTCAGAAATATGCCAAACCTTGGTGCTTTATGACTGCGTACGTTTTACACCAGCTCTTAATCTATCAAAGTCTGACCCACCGCGTTTGCTATGTAGCTATAATCGTGTCAACGGTATTCATGCCCCAGAGAACCGGTATTTGCTGCAGGATGTTCTCCGAAAGGAGTGGAAATTTGATGGGTTAATCATGAGTGACTGGTATGACGATGTTCAACTCCCTCCTTCGTAGCGTGCTTAGTATTACCGGAGGTTTGGAGTCTATTGCGTCGACCACAGCATCAACGCTGGACTAGATTTGGAAATGCCGGGTCACAACAAATGGCGGACCCTTGATCTCATGAGCCGGTCTATTTCTTCACGGAAAATGACCGTTCGCACCATTAAAGAACGCGCAAGGAAGGTTATCGAGCTGGTGAAGCGCTCTGCACAGGAGGCTCCAGAGGTGATTCTTCGCCGATTCTCGAACACCCACGCCCTGGTCACTAAATACGTCTTCACCTTCGTTTCAGATTTTGGACGGGGATGGGATAGAGCGCACCTTTGCAAGCGACGAGGAGAAACAGCTGATGCGCAGGCTTGCTTCGGAAACCATCGTTCTGCTCAAGAATGACCACAATGTACTCCCTTTGCAACCAGCTAAGCTAAAGAAGGTCGCCATCGTTGGAGGAAATGCCAAAGCTGTAGTTCTCTCCGGAGGAGGCTCTGCTTCTCTCAAACCCTCCTATTTCGTATCGCCTTACGACGGGATTGTCAACTCCCTACCATCGGACGTCGAGGTGAGGTACAGTGAGGGGGCAGCCTGTATGTGCTTTATGCAGGAAGCTAGCCGTAACACTCACGTAGCCCACAGCTTACATGGAGATGCCAACACTTGATTTCGACCTCACAACACCCACTGGAGAACGTGGCTGGATTGGCTCTTGGTACAGGCACGAGAATGACGACAGCATGACCCTGGCACCCACGCCCATCGAAACCCGTTTGATCGATGAAACACGCGTTTTCATCAACACTTCCACACCTGAAGGTATCACAAGACGATGGTCTTTGAAACTGGAGGGTCTCCTGAAACCCAGATCACGCGACTGCATTTTCGAGTTCGGTTTAACTGTTGCAGGAAGAGCCAAGGTTCTCGTGCCAATGATTATGTCAGACTCGTGTACTCACAAACTTTCAGTTGTTCGTTGACGGGCAACTCGTGATTGACAATTGGACTCGGCAGCAACGAGGCGGAGCCTTCTTTGGTGCTGGCACCCTTGAAAAGAAGGGCCGCGTGAACTTGAAGGCTGGCGTTCAGTACAAGATCTTGGTAGACTTCTGTAATGTTCGGGGTCCCGCCGATGGGGACGAAGATGAAACAGTGTTGGACAGTAATGCCGGCGTCCGTCTTGGAGGTGCAGAAGTTCAAGACCCTGATGATTTGCTGGCGGAAGCTGTCCAAGCAGCTAAGGATGCGGATGTCGTCATCGCCGTCGTCGGGCTTAACGCGGACTGGGAAACAGAAGGCTATGATAGAAAGACGTTGAACTTGCCCGGGCGGACTGACGAGCTGGTAGCTAAAGTCGCTACAGCAAATCCAAATACGGTCGTGGTTACCCAATCAGTGAGTATTCTGTGACCCTTTGCGAAACACGCTAGAGGTAGTCATGGCGCAGGGCTCTTCGGTTGCGCTTCCATGGGCAGATTCCGTACCAGCCATAGTGCATGCTTGGTACCTGGGGAACGCTACAGGAGATGCAATAGCCGACGTGCTCTTTGGGAAGAAAAATCCATCCGGCAAGCTATCACTAACCTTTCCCAAGCGGCTTGAGGATGTACCCTCTCATGGTCACTTCAGCTCAGAAAACGGAATAGTCCGATACGCTGAAGACCTGTTTGTCGTAAGTTCATGACTGCGTTCCACGGTGCACTCGACGGAGGTGACATTTTTGCAGGGGTACAAGCATTACATCCATAGAGGGATAGCTCCTCTGTTCGCATTTGGGTACGTACCTATGTCTATGGCGTTCCGGGTAATGTTGACGTTCGTCATTTGGGCTCTTCGCAGGCACGGTCTTTCGTACACGACGTTCTCGTACTCTGACTTGAAGTTGTCCGAGCCGATCATAACCGATGGGGATTTCAATCTCACCGCCTCCTTGACATTAACCAACACTGGCAACGTGTCCGGAACGGAAGTTGTCCAGCTTTATGTCTCGATGCCGCCTACTTCGCATCTTACCCACCCGAAGCTGATACTCCGCACTTTCAGCAAGGTCAAGGATCTGGCTCCTCAAGAGTGCCAGACGGTCACGCTGAACCTGGACAAGTATGCTGTTTCGTACTGGGATGACGTTATATCACGATGGGTTATTGGAGGTGGAGAGTACGGAGTTTCTGTGGGATCCAGCAGCGAGAGCTTGCCTCTGAAGGCGACGTTCGTTGTATCCAAGGGTCTCGAGTGGAACGGTTTGTGATCAAGATACGGCGGCTGAATACTCCAATATGTTGTACGATAACAGTAGAGAAAGTGTATGATACTTGAGCTTGAGGTACCGCCCGAAATGCTGAGCATCCGAACTGGTCCAAAGACGTCGACGAACCAAAGCTTACGTATGTGTACTGTGCTGAGTAAGCAGCGTTTTCCATAGCAGGTGCCCATGACCTGCTCGTGGCCTACTTCAAAGCTTGGACGTGACGTTCACCATGGCGGAAGATGACCTGTACAACCTCGAATACCTTTCACTCGTTGCCAAGATTACCCAGGAAATCGACAATTATATCGGCTTAAATGACAAAACTCTAGCTGAATTTGTGGTGTCTCTTCATGACCAGTCCAAGGACCTGGCTGAGTTCAAGCAGAAGTTCAAGGAAATCGACCCCACTGCTTTTCCGGAGTCGTTTGTCGAAAATATAGATCGTCTTATTCTCAGCCTACATCCCAAACACAAGAAGTCAAAAGCGCTTGTGAACGGCGGTCCGGACTCGCAATCGGAGCAAGACAGAAATAACGAACAAGATAAACGCAAACGTCTTTTCCCTGGACTCGCTTTGCCAGACAAGGCGGTAACTGAGGATGTGCTGATGAAGGAAGTAGATGATATGATGGCTCAATTCGAGGGTGCTGCGAAGAAGAAGAAGACGCAATTGGGCGGAGTCGATGAGCGAGTGAATGGGTCAGAACGGAGAAGTCGGTCGAGGTCACGATCTCCACCACCTCGCCGCCGAAGTCCTTCCCCTGATAGAGGTCGTTCGTATGGCTCGAGGCGTGACTACGGGAATCGGAGTCGTGCCCCACTTGACGAACGCCCCGTCTTGTACAAAATCTATAATGGCCGAATATCCGGCCTGAAGGATTTTGGTGCCTTCGTTCAGCTCGAAGGTGTATCAGGGCGCGCAGAAGGTATGTGCACATTCATTTTGGTGGGTGTAAATGACCGACGTCCCTCCTAGGAATGGTTCATGTGTCAAGTATTCAACATGGTGTTCGAGCGAACTCTGCCTCGGACCTTCTGAGCAGGGGTCAAAATGTCAAAGTCAAGGTTGTAAGCATTGCAGGTAGCCGGATAGGTCTATCCATGAAAGATGTTGATCAAGAGACTGGACGAGATCTTACCCCACATCTTCGCATCAAGTCGGAAGCTGAGTTAGAAGAAGAGCGCCGGCGAGCTGCACGTGCATCTGGCCCGAACTCTCTTCCTCTACGCTCAAAGGATGAGCCTAGCTCTACCATACGATCCGCGAAGCGCCTCACGTCTCCGGAGCGTTGGGAACTCAAACAGCTCATCTCTTCAGGGGTCATAGATGCTTCAGAGTACCCAGACTTGGATGAAGACTTTAATAACCCAGTAGCACGTGCAGAGGCGGAAGAAGAGCTTGATGTGGAAATTAGAGAGGAGGAGCCGCCGTTTTTGGCCGGACAAACTAAACGGACACTTGATCTCAGTCCTATCAAGATCATTAAAGCTCCAGACGGTTCGCTGAACAGAGCTGCTATCGGTGGTACTGCACTTGCCAAGGAACGACGGGAACTCCGCCAACAAGAGTCTAACGAACGAGCGGACTCGGAAGCCCGGGACTTCAGCGCTCCTTGGTTGGATCCTATGGCCAAGGATTCTGAGAAATTGTTCGCTCAGGATCTCAGATCGCATCTCAGGGATCAAAAAGCAGGGGAAGTTCCATCGTGGAGGCAGTCGGCGCTCAACAAGGCCACGACGTACGGAGAGATTACCAAGCTCAGTATTCAAGACCAGCGGAGGAACCTACCTATTTACAAACTCAGGGACCCACTGTTGCAGGCCATTGCAGAGGTACGTATTTGATATTCTCGCGGAGTGAGAGATTGTTGACTTTGAGCGCAGCACCAGGTCCTCATTGTCGTTGGTGATACGGGTTCCGGAAAGACTACCCAAATGACTCAGTATCTTGCTGAAGCGGGATACGCCGACAAAGGTCGTATCGGTTGTACACAACCGCGTCGTGTGGCTGCTATGTCGGTAGCGAAACGTGTAGCGGAAGAAGTCGGCTGCCGCCTGGGACAGGAAGTTGGTTACACTATTCGATTCGAGGATTGCACAAGCCCTGAGACAAAAATCAAATACATGACGGATGGTATGCTTCAGCGAGAGTCTGTTATCGATCCCCTCTGCAGCCAATACTCTGTCATTATGTTGGACGAAGCCCACGAACGAACCATCGCCACTGATGTACTTTTTGGTCTATTGAAGAGTAAGTTGAAATGTGATGAGGACTGCCGTATGCATGTATACTGACTCCACTTGCAGAGGCTGTGAGGAAACGTCCAGACTTAAAACTGATCGTCACTTCGGCTACCCTGGATGCCGAGAAGTTTTCAAAGTACTTCTTTGGTTGCCCTATTTTTACCATCCCTGGTCGGACGTACCCAGTGGAGATTCTCTACACCAAGGAACCCGAGAACGATTACCTTGACGCCTCTCTCATCACCGTGATGCAAATCCACCTTTCCGAACCTCCAGGGGACGTTCTCCTATTCTTGACAGGCCAGGAGGAGATCGACACCGCATGCGAAATCTTATTCGAACGCATGAAAGCTCTTGGACCCAAGGTTCCAGACCTTCTCATCCTTCCAATTTACTCTGCACTACCTTCCGAAGTTCAGTCGCGTGTGTTCGAACCGACTCCTCCTGGAGCACGCAAAGTGGTCATTGCTACTAACGTTGCCGAAACAAGTTTGACCATACCCGGCATATACTACGTCATTGATCCCGGTTTCTCAAAGCAAAACTGCTTTGACCCACGCCTCGGAATGGACTCGTTGGTGGTCATGCCAATATCTCAAGCTCAAGCACGCCAACGATCGGGCCGTGCTGGGAGAACCGGTCCTGGAAAATGCTATCGCCTTTACACTGAAGCCGCCTACCGCAACGAGATGTTACCTACCTCGATCCCAGATATCCAGAGAACCAACCTTGCACATACCATTTTGCTGCTGAAGGCAATGGGCATCAATGACTTACTTAGCTTTGACTTTATGGACCCGCCTCCTGCTCAAACGATGTTAACCGCGTTGGAGTCGCTATATGCCCTATCGGCGCTCGATGATGAAGGTCTATTGACTCGTCTTGGGCGCAAGATGGCCGACTTCCCTATGGAGCCTCCTCTTGCGAAAATGCTTATCGCCTCTGTGGAGCTTGGATGCTCCGAGGAGATCCTGTCTATCGTCGCCATGTTGTCTGTGCAAACCGTTTTCTACCGGCCAAAGGAGAAGCAAGCACAAGCAGACTCGAAGAAGGCGAAATTCCATCAGCCAGAAGGTGATCACCTGACGCTACTCACAGTCTATAATGGCTGGAAGACTGCCAATTATTCGAACCCATGGTGTTACGAGAATTTCATCCAGGCTCGAAGCATGAGGCGAGCACAGGACATTCGCAAACAACTCGTGGGTATCATGGATCGGTGAGTCGTTTGAATAATACACGGTCAAACACCGGCTCACGTTTATTTCTTTTAGATATAAGCATGATATTTTATCCGCTGGCAGGGATTATAACCGTGTTCGGAAGGCAATATGCTCAGGTTTCTTTCGAAATGCCGCAAAGAAGGATCCCCAAGAGGGATATAAGACCCTCGTGGAGGGTACGCCAGTGTACATCCATCCGTCATCTGCACTTTTTAACCGGAATCCCGAGTGGTTAATCTATAACGAATTGGTGCTAACGACTCGAGAATACTGCCACAATGTCACCACCATTGAACCCAAATGGCTGGTTGAGGTGGCACCACAATTCTTCAAAGTTGCGGACGCCAACAAGATAAGCAAGAGGAAGAAGCAGGAGAAGATCGAGCCGCTGTATAATAAGGTAAGGCTCCCGCATTCCTTCAAACCTAGATATTTGCTGACTGTTATTGTAGTACGAGAAACCGGACGAGTGGCGGTTATCGAAAGTCAAGCGGAGTGCTCGTTCAGTAAGTAATCTATCTACAGTATTTGGATGGCCCTCCTGACGAGTCATGTTAGAGTCAAACATTTGGTTGATCTTGTCACCTTTTGGAGAATCAGTCGGGCCCTTCTGTCTTTTGTTTTTGTTTTTGTTTTTATGTATCTATTAGACTACTTTGATCATGAAGTCAACCATCCAATAAGTACATTTTACTGTAATTCGGTTCACGACCCGACCGTCAATATTTCAATCCTCGTGGCTTTGCCAGACCGCTTCCTCGGTTCACTCCTCAGAGTCTGAAACCGCCATGGCTACTATACATGTCCCTCTACCGGTTCCAACTCATCCTAATACGCAGCCACCACCAGAACTGACTGGCAAGGCAAAATCAGAGTATGATCGCGTTCTGGCTCACTTTACAAATTTGGAGTACTGTCTACCTGGTGTACCATCCGAGAAGGCCACCAAACTAACGGAAGAGGAATGCATGTGGCTGGTACGTTGATCGTTCATATTCAAGCTTCTCCAATGATACGAGGTGCTGTGGACAGTCCTATGAATGCATCTTGCGGTACATACGGGCGTCCAAACACGATGTTGCATTGGCCATCAAACGTATCGAGGACACGCTGAAGTGGCGACGCGATTTCGGTATCTACGACACCCTTACTGCTGAACTGGTCGAACCCGAGGCAGTGACTGGCAAGGAATTCTTGTTCGGGTATGATACCCGTGGCAGGCCAGGACTGTACATGTGTCCCAGCAAGCAAAATACCGAGGAAGGGCCTAGGCAGATTCAGTTTGTGGTGTGGTTGCTTGAGCGTGCGATAGACCTCATGGGCCCTGGTGTCGAGTAAGTCATAACTACGGTGAGCTTCTGACGTGTTGCCGACCACTTGAAAGAACGCTTGCGCTCATGATCGACTTCGCCGAAAAAGCAAGAAGCTCGAGCATTTCCACTGCTCGTACAGTCCTAAATATCCTACAATCGCATTATCCTGAGCGACTGGGTGCAGGGCTCATAGCTCATTTGCCATGGCTCTTGCATACCTTTTTCAAGCTTATTACGCCCTTGATAGACCCGTTGACACGTACAAAGATGATATTCAACCCCGTGCAAGATGACCGGGGCCTCTGGCGGTCTGCCGAGGCTCGTGATAAAGGCGAAAGCAACGACCCCAAAGAACCTAATGCACGGCTGTTCGAGCTGGATCAACTAATTCACGATGGATGGGGTGGTACGCAGATGTTCACATACGACCACGACATCTATTGGCCTGTGCTTGTGGAGATGTGTAAGAAGCGGAGGGAAGACATGACTCGTATGTGGCGGAAGTTGGGTGGAGCTGTCGGTATCAAGGAATGGGACGTCAAGGTGAGCGTGCGGGATGAAAAGGCAGACGAGGAGAAGCCTATCGCACTCGAGGAGACCAGCCAGTGAGAAGTTGTTGTAGGCGGAGGAGATCCTTCACTGTGGCTGGTCGATAGCAACCCCTTAGACTAGTTGCAATAGACTGTCCCAAGTACCATGGTGCCTCTGCTACCAAGTGTCAAAGAGAATGGATCGCCTCGGGCGTGCTACAGCATGCGATGACCTCAAACGTTTGAACGTTGGCGTTCACCCGACAGGTGGTGCTGATGAGGCCCCAGATCCGATATTTCAAGCAGCAGCTGGCCACGAGGACCCACCTCTCCCCGGTGGGAATAATCAGTAGGCCATCCATCCATCTGTCCACGATTGTCGTATCGTCTGCGCGTCTATCGCTGCACAGAACATCTTCCGAATATCTGACTTCAACCAGAGACTGCACGATGTATCCTCCGATCGAGCCGTACGAGACGGGAAGACTTGACGTGCGGGTATCACCTACCCTCATCCATTCCCTCTAGTTCGCAGCCTTCATTTGTTTATCGTCGCATCTGAGGATTCTAACTTTGAAGGCACTTTTAGCTACGAGGTAAGCGGGAGTAGCAGCGGTGTACCAGGCAAGTCAATTTCCCGTTGCTGCCATCCCCGCCGGCTGTATGCAACGGCCTACTCGTAGTGGTATTCCTCCACGGTGGCCCTGGTGGTGGAGTGGATCCCAAAGATAGGCAGTTTTTCAATCCGAACAAGTATAAAGTACGTTCTATCGCAAACTCCAACCCTTCCGTTGACTGGCGTTACCCGATATATTGTAGATTGTACTATTCGACCAACGCGGTGCAGGCAAATCGGCCCCGTGGGTTTTTACGCTCTCTTTTCTGTCCCTAAGTTGGATCCGTTATGTAGGAGCGCCTGTCTGGACCACAATACTACATGGGACCTTGTCGCAGACATTGAACGTCTCCGGGAGAAGCTCTCGATTGAGAAGTGGCATGTTTTCGGTGGGAGTTGGGTAAGAGTACTTTGTCCTGTACTCTGCTATCCCAACTAGATAACGTTTGATCAGGGCTCGACTCTTGCATTGGCATATGCTCAGGTAAATGGACATTTCATTTCGAACGAAGGGTCATAATAGGGAGTCACACGCAGACCCACCCCAATCGTGCAAGGAGCCTCGTCTTGCGGTGAGCTTGTCGTAATGACATGAGTTTAAGCTGAATCATAGCCTGTTTAGCGGAATATTCACCTTACGCAGAAGGTTGTGTAACTATACATTGTTGCACTGCCCAGTACTCATACCTTCGTCCCTCGCGCGCAACCCCACAGTGAACTGCGGTTCTTCTACCAAGATGGGACCTCACATCTATTCCCAGAGGAGTGGTAAGTAGTACGACCGACACCGCGCTCAACAGCACGACGCACCCCACTTATTGCAAATAGGAGTCATTATCTTCGCCCTGTCGAGCCCGGAAAACGGGATGACATGATTAAAGCTTACCACGGTCTCTTGAACGACCCCGACAAGAAAACAAGATTAGGCGCTGCGAAAGCATGGTCGCGATGGGAGTGAGTCCCCAGCCACATCTTCTCGTCATTATATCACATGCAGTCCATTGCTCGAGACTTATCGTCGTCGACAGACTGGCCACTTCCCGCCTCTTCGTTAGTCAAGAAAGCCTTGAGAAAGCTGAAGAGGACGAATTTGCTTTGTGCGTATCCTTTTCGCCGAGATTGAAAGTATTTACCCGTAGCACATTCCACACCTCTCTAGGGCATTTGCAAGCATCGAAAACCACTATTTCGTGAATGACGTTCGTACAAGCCTTACTTTATCTCCCTGTTACCGTCCGATGTGGCGCAGCTGCAATTAACCGGACGCCTTCTCCGCCTCCACATGAAATGGGCACTTATTTTTGATTGGCAGGGCTTCATGCGTGATGGTCAATTGTTGGAGGAACAAAGCGTTGCCAAAATGTGTGTCTCGGATGCTTTTTATGCTTGTTTCACCCAGAGTCACTGACGCGTCTATCCCCTACTCCAGTCGCCACATCCCCATCATCGTCGTGCAGGGTAGGTACGACGTCGTTTGCCCGGTGCGTCCTCCAGCTTTATCCTCCCTGCGTTCTTATCTTTCTTGTTGTCTTGCTTTGGACGGCCATCCCCACTGTGTGTAGCCAACGACCGCTTGGGCACTCAAGACGGCTTGGGAAGCGAAAGAGTCGGCGTCGTTCACTTTCCATCTTGTCCCAGATGCTGGTCACTCATCTCGCGAGCCCGGGATAGAGAAGAAGCTTGTGGAGGCTACTGATGAAGTCGTTGAGAAGTATTAAACCTAGTATTATCCAGACCCAATCTTCCGGGAGACGGACACACAAATTGAAGTAGTTGGTTTCACTGAACGTATGACCAGGTGTACGAGTACAGTTAATATCGTCTGCATCGGATTCAGCTTTTCTCTATGCTTTTTCAGAGATGCCCTCGAGGTGGGCTGATGTTGCTTGGAAGTGGCGTTGGTCCACGTGTCAGGGTCCTGCTATCGTTTCTCATGCGACTGGGACTCGTGTGGATGAATGGTCTCAAATTTACTTCATTCTCCGTCGTTGTTGGGTGGTCCAAGTATCCGTGCCGAACTTCTATCAGGGCTGGGTACTCGGCACAGGGTTTCACTCGCTCATCTTCCTAGGAAATTAAAATCAATGTCCAAGTTGATTGCCTAGGAAGATGCTGCTGCACTCCTGACGAAGGCTCATCAATCGTTTGCAGCGGAGGACAACCTACGAGATGCGTACCTTTCGTGATGGCCACAGAGCGGCTATTGACATTTGGTTTGTGGGCTATCTGATTTGGACCTCCAGAACTGAAAGTGTCTCAGCGGAACTGCAGCCCCTGCAGGACCAAATCTTGAGGAATCCGACGAGTTGAGTACAGAGGAAAACATCGTATCCAATATCGGTTACTGGATGACACCCGTTGAACGTCTACTTTGTTCCTTGCCTTCGAGTTTGGAAAATCTCCATCACCTGCGTCCAATGATCTCATTTCCATGGGGTCAAGAATCCGCACACGTCAAGAGTCTCATCACCGAAGTATGGGCCTCCTTTCTGAGTAATTGATCGGATCCGACGTGCAACAAACTTACAAAAACAGCTGGCGGAACGGGAAATAAAGAAGTGTCCTGGAAACCAGCTAAGAACAAGCACTGAGGTCGTAGTATTCGGTACTGCTTCCCCCTGTAACAAGGGTAGCACGGGACGTTGCGCTTCCTAATGTTTGGTACACCCTCATAGAGATCTTTCGTTACTAAGGCGCAACGGAGGATGCAGAGCATGCGTGTCATTGGACTGTGCATACAGGTATTGAGTGCTAGATTCGTGGCGTATCTCAGTAGAAAATGTAAATCGAAAGCACGGTAATGAGGGCTGCAAAATGGGGTAAAATGGGGTAAGAATTGCTTAAGCCTCGAGAACGTAGCATTAAGGATAGGGGCAGGGAGAAGGGACGCTAGTGGTAGTGACTGTACAAGTGGAATGTACAACGCGCATAAGCATCCATCAAATGAGGGGCGCAACGCACAAATCATGAGGGTATCGCGGGGTATAGTACCACTGCACGGCTACAAACCACCAGCTAGCTGTCCAGAATATTGGCAACCGTGTTGCAAGAAATCTTGCAACGGATTGCGCAGGCTGACGATATACAGCGCTTGCATGAGGGCCGTAATGGTCTGGCCAGGTGTCCGAGTTGTCTAGCTTATGTCCCTAAGTCCATCATAACAGAAATGAATACGGTCTTTTCATGTGGGTTGGGGAGTAGGTTGCTGGACAAGTAACTCTCTTGCGTGGCCTTGTATATCCTGCAGGAGTGTCAACTACGGTGTTCGAATTGTTCCAAAAAGTTTCAATTATTCGGAATACTTACCGCACGTTGTTTCTTGACGGGGCGGGGTCGTGCGGTGCCACTACCGGGGCGGGCACCGACGACACCAAGTGGCGCAGTTGGACCGGCGAAATCAGCGGTCGCTGCTACTGATTGCGCGGCACCATCTTCAAGCTCTCGTTTCTTCCCTCTAACTACGGAGGTTGCTGTCCATGGTGGTGGCGCGCTGGTCAGTACAGTGGAACGTGGTGTAGCGCTGGTCGGAGTCGGTGTTGTGCCGGACCGGTGCGGAGCAGGTGGAGGTATTGTCACTGCCGGAATGCGTGGCTTTTGGGATGGAGCGCCCGGTGGCTGCTGGGCTGAAGGAGTTGTCGTGGTCGGGGGAACAGGTTGTGGCGGTGGTGCTACACTGGGCGTAGTAGGCACAACACCCTGCACGATGCTTTGGGCTTGAGCGCGTACAAGTCGTTTGAGCTCTTTCTGAGTAGACGGTTATCCTCATTCACGTATAACTCGGTAGAGTCGTGAAAATAGCACTTACTCGCTTTCTCCGGTCCTCCCTCGCTTGGGCCGATTCCAGAATCAGTGTACCTGTGTTCCACTATGACCCTTGTTAGCTAATGACACTGTCTTAGCTGTTATACGAACGCCTTTTAGTCCCTCCGGGCTGACTGTGAAGGCTTCTCTTTGCGTTCTCGCATCAAACTCTACTATAGCGATTCGTTGCTTGTCTGCTTGTATGGTTGTGGTCAAGTAATTGTCCTTTTTCATTGAATGCTTTCCGGGAATGTTCTTGATCAAGTGACGGTAGGAGTTCTTTTTTCTCTTCTCATCATTTTCTGGTGGATGGTCGTGCGGGATGGCATTAGGGGAAGTCGCAGAAGGCGGAGCAACAGACAGCTGCAGAGACGCAGGTGTATGAGGACGAACGTGTTTGTTATAGGCGGAATGTAGATGAAATCGAGCTAGGAGATCCTGCGTGCTTGCCAAGGAGGTTTCGGGTTGGGTGTAGGCTTTTGCACCACTAGTCGTCAACCTGGGGCCTTCTGTGGGTAGCAGCTCCAATAACGTACGTACCAGGAGGTGGTGGAAGAAACATAACCGGTACATCCTGCATCATCGTTGACGGTCCTGCAACTACATCTTGTTGATGATACCGTGCATTCTCGCCATCCATGACCACGAGGGAAAAGTAGAGCAACCAGACGTATCAGGAGGCGTCTCCGTGGCTTCAAAAGCCCCAAACAAGAGCGCTAGAACAGGAATCGCAGAAAACCGTTCGTTTTCGCCGTTATCGCTGGCGATAAGTTGAACTTGTTTGCCTGCGCGTCTGTCGTCGTCGTCGTCGTCGGTGGCAGAGACGAGGGGTTGTGCGATTCGGCGACTGCATCGTACCGGGCTTAGTCAGCAACGCGTGTTGTTTGTTTCCCTTGAGCTGTCTGCTGAGTAATCATTAATCACTGGGCAGCACGATGTTGTGCTCAGCGTGGAGACAGTGGGCCACTGGGTGAGACTGGTGTCTGATTTATTTCATTTTTCACTTAGCTGCGTTTTATGGTTGAGAATGCGACAGGGGAGGGCCGAAGTCCCCTCTTCGCAGCCAGAGTTTACAGTAAGTGTTGTGCGTGTGTCTGGCTTGCACAAAGTGCCCAAACTCTCGGTCGCGTTCAGCTCCCTGCAGTAACCATTGGTCTTCTCATTGGGTCTTTACTCTGCTTCACCAATCTCTACTTCGGACTACAAACTGGATGGATTAGTATGTGAGTGGTGACCCTGTCGTCTAACATCGTTGACGTTTACCGTCGTTCCCGTTAGGATGTCATTGCAATCTGCACTTCTAGGCTTTCTCATCTCAAAGCTTCTCCCGACTCCTCTATCTCCTCAACAGCTGATTGTAGTGCAGACCACGGCTGTCGCCACAGGAACGGTGCGGTGAACCTTCGTGACTGCAACGTCTCCTGAATTGGTGTTAGATGCCTTTGGCCGCAGGTTTTGTTGGTATCTTACCAGCACTTGGTCTGCTGGAGGAAGAGAAGGACGGTAGTCCTCCCATCCATCTTTCCTGGATATCGGCCGTTGGCTGGTCATGTTCTGTTGCCTTTTTCGGGGTGTTCTTGTCGCCGCCACTAAGAAAACAAGTGGTATGTAACCTTAAACAGGTTTTTCACGCAGTTGACGCATGTTCGCGTAGATCATAGAGGAAGAGCTTGCATTCCCTTCGGGAACTGCAACGGCACAACTCATATCCGTCCTTTATCAACAACCCCCACCTGGCCCATCGCTGCGCCGTAGGGCCGGCTACAGGGCTCTCGACACGGAGGACCCGTTAGGATCCACTAGTGTTCAGGGCGTAGAAATCGATCGAGATACCCAGGAAATCACGACAGAAATAGAAACTCGCGATGAACGCGAGGTAATCCAACAGGAAGGCTGGCTAGACCTTGCGTATAGTTTTCTTGCTTCTGGTGTGATGACTGTTAGTGTCTCTGTGGGTTTGTGAAAGGACGCTGTTTCACCTTACACACAACAGTTTGCTGCCTACTTCTTTCCGGTGGTTTTTGCTGTACCCTTATTCGGAAAGTACCTCGCTCGAGAGTGGCTATGGTCTTTCACTCCGAGTCTGTCGTATGTCGGCCAAGGTGGGTCTACGATTTCATCACACCAGTCACATTTCGTCTCACATCTCCCAGGAATTATCATGGGATTTCCAACCACATTGAGCATGAATTTGGCAAGTCGTGTTAGTTGAAAGCCTTGGTAGACTTTTGATGGAATCCCATCAGGGTATGCTGGTAGGTTGGGGTCTCTTGTCACCCTTATCTAAATGGGCTGCGTGGGCACCTGGACCGGTCGGTGACATGGCCACCGGCGCACGAGGCTGGATTCTTTGGGTCTCCCTCGCCATAATGTGTGCAGACTCTCTCGTTTCACTCCTTCCAGTCTGCCAGTCATACATTGCGAAGTTACTGTCCTCATATCGGGCATTGAAACATCCCGATGATTCAGTCCAGGTGACAAGTGCGGAAGATGAGACTCCTGACAGGTTGGTCCCGGCCAGTTGGGTCGCCAGAGGTCTCATCATGAGCATACTGTTGGGGACGCTGTTAGTATGGCTCGTGTTTGGTGAAGAAGGTATCAAAACGTGGGCGACATTGGTTGGCTTCGTGTTGGGTGGTTTGCTGAGTATATTAGGGTATGCATTTATAACCTACGACCTTATGATTCTAATATTCCAACTAGTGTCCGTGCGCTAGGAGAAACCGATCTTAATCCCGTCAGTGGCCTCGGAAAGATATCACAATTGTTCTTTGCCTGGATACAGCCTGGTAACGTCGTGGCCAACATCATAGCTGGTGGGGTGGCCGAAGCGGGAGCTCAACAGTGGATCACGTTTTTTATTCCAATCGCTCCATTTCTCATAGAATTTTAGGGCGGGTGACCTCATGCAAGACCTGAAAGCCGGGCATTTGTTGCATGCCTCCCCAAAAGCACAATTCTACGGCCAGCTCATTGGTTCCTCTTTATCAATCATTGTTTCCGCCACTGCCTTCAACCTCTATCAGAGAGCCTACACGATTCCGGGGCCTTCTTTCCCAGCACCGACAGCATATGTCTGGTTAAGTCTAGCTCGTTTATTACGTTGGTGTCGCGTTCGGTTCATGTTCATGTACTGATGTCCTATGCGGCAGGGGATGGCCAACTGCCAGATAAAACGGGTTTATTCATGCTTGTTTTTGCATTATTGTTCGCGGTTACTGCAGGCATCAAAGTCATAGCAATTCGCCGTGGCCACCCTTACGCCAGGTGGATACCGTCTGGAGTCGCGTTCGCAATAGGTTTCCTGAATACGCCGTCGTTTTCCATTGCGCGGCTGATTGGCGGACTGGTCGAGTACTGGTACCATCGGCGGAAGGGCACGACCAGCGGAGGGGACATTCGGCTTATTGTCATTGCGAGTGGCTTCGTTCTGGGAGAGGGAGTAGTGAGCGTCCTTACACTTATTTTGCGGACTCTGGGAATTGGTGTAATCAGTTGCTGGGGTTGCGGTGGGGGAATATGTCCTGGTTGCCCTGCCTGAGCTGGCATGCGTAGTAGTAGATTTCCCCTCTGTTCTTAGATCTTAGTCACAGGTATGCAGAAGGAACACGTGGCAGAGCGACGTAGCGTACGCTCCCCACCAACCACCCGTCGCAACTTAGTCGCGTGCGACCATCATCGAAGCGCCCGTTTGTCTTGCCAGCGACGCAAGTGTGCGCTTGAGCGTTATTCTGTACATACATAATGTCCCGAATAGCCCTCGACAAAATCCCGGCTCTCACGTTTTATCGGGATGCATTGACAAAGGCCAGGAGGACGTCTCCGATACCTCAGCTGGTCTGCGTCGGAAAACCTTGCAAGCTTTACCAGCCAGAGGTCGTGCGATGTGCAAACCTCGGAGGGTCTGGCGTCGACGTTGACTGGAAGGTGAGTGGCCTCGGTAAACAGGACTGGGCGAGCTCACGCCGTTAGATTCACGATTGCAGTGCGAAGCCGACCTGCCATCTTCCTTACGTTTCGGCAAGGTGGAGGTGTCTTGTGAAGGATGGAGTGGCCCGGGCGACCCATACGTGATGAAGGGTAAGTCGGTCCGTCAGTACTTACCAGTCAGTAATATCTGATCGCTAACGGCAATTATTTAATGATTCCGTAGGGTCATGTTCGTTGGACTATCAACTCGTTGAATTGCCGGGCTCTCTTCGCGACAATGCCGGGTCCTCCATGTTCGGTGGTGTAACCCGTTTCTTCCGAGGTTTGATATGCCTTACTCGTTACCTCACCTGGAGGGGCTAAGTCAACTTCGAAGATCTGGATGCGTCTGGCATGGTATTCATGGCTGTCTGGTTGGTGGTCCTAGCATTACTTGCCTACAGCTTCATCAGCTCCTGCCTACGTCGGAATTACCCATCAACCGGTAACACGCGACGCGTCAATCCCCCCTCGTACCCCGCAGGCGGGGGTGGAAACGGCGGCGGCGGCAGCGCCTCGTTCCCCTTCGCTCCTTCAAGTCCACCTCCGCCTTACAGCAAGGATCCCCCGTCGAGCTCTAGCGATGGACAATGGCGCCCAGGGTTCTGGAGTGGCGCAGCTCTGGGTGCTCTCGCCCAACATTTATGGAATGGTAGACAATCGCCTCCTAGGGCTTACGATTGGGAGCGTGAACGAACGGGATCGTTCTACCCAACCGCTAGACGTAGACCAACGCCAAACTTCAACAGCTATGAAGATAGAGGCGAGGGTCCTTCGAACCTCGGTGCGATGAGGACAAGCACAGGTTACGGAGGATCTCGATCAAGATGATATTGGTAATTTGAGCATCACTGTTTGATTGTTGTACCAGTTGTGTTTCCCGCTTCACCACCGAACTCGACGTTTATTTCCACCATCCACAATGATATTGAAAAGTACAGGTTATTTGGTAGTGGTACAAATTGTCAGTGCACATAACCGGACGGTAGATATCACACAAGATTACATGCAGCCTTGGTATTACTTAGTCTAAGGATTGTGGTCAACTTACATCTGCGTTCTCCATGCTCTGCACCCTTACAAGCGAGAGCCAGACGGCCCAGCCTGACTGAACCCGCTGTAGTGCGACGTTACTCCAAAAGTATTGTTGGTTGCGCCATATAGAGGACTTGCAGCTCCACCTCGCAGGTCTTTGCTGATACGAGATCGGCCTCTGTTTTCCTCTGCGCACCATCGTCTAGCCTTCTTCGAAGTAAAGTGAGCAGGAGCCTGCGCGGTAGTAGTCTTCCTTCGTTTAGCGACACGGCCAGGTGTCTGGATGAAGAACGTAAGAATGATGGAAAGTAGGATGAGCCCTGCAGCAACCACGAAGATAGCTCTGGGGAACGAGGCAACCGTGGTGCCGTAAACTAAGCCAAAAAGCATGGGCTAAACAAATATCAGTGGAAATTCAAACCAGTTGAAGAAAAGACCATACACCAAGGATGGTCGAGCCGGCTGCCTGCAAAACAGCAAGAGCCCCAAGAAGTTTACCGGGCTCGGATATCGCATCGTAGTCACTGGAAGTGGCACCCGAGACTGCGTGAATGCGGGCTGCCTCTTTCTCAGCCAGAGTACGTCCGTGGAGCGTGCTAAGCGCAAAGCTTTGGACAGCAGGCAAGACACCAGCGCCGGCGCATGCAAGAGACGTGGCACCGACGAAAAAGAATTCCGACCACCACGTAGAAGAACGTCCATCCGAAGGAAGGGGCGCGAGGACGACTGCTGCATGTGAGAAGAACTCCGCAATCATCGAGCAACGCAACACGACGAGATCAAAACGCATCTCCGCAAAGAGCTGAGGCATCGTCGGAGCAGGCTTTCCGTTCGGTTTACCCGGTGGAAGTACAACAGCTGCGATGGCAGAACGAACGGGCTTGAAAGTGACTAAAAGGACTGTCGAACAAGTTGTAAGTTTGGGGAGATTGGATATCATGGAACTTACACGGCAAGAGGAGAAGGAGATAACAAGCACGAACGGCACCCTGGAATGAGATGTAGTAGCTCAATTGCTCTGCAGACCAATCATATATATGCTCCGCATAGAGGTACTTGAGCTGGAAGAGCCCAGAAGCGAGCATGTGAAGTGCCACAGCAATCGCAACTAAGGTAAGACTCCAGTCTTTACGTCGGCGTATTCGGGCCTGTCCTTCGCCAGCAACCCTAACAGCAACGGGGACGTCGGATGGGAAGAAGACAGCAAGCGGAGAGAACAAGCTTTTCAAAATGCCCGAGGCGACATTTCCCTCACCTAAAGGTAAAGCATTACAGAAATTTCTAGTCGAAATATACCACCTGCACTGACCATCGTTGCTGTTATCCTCGGAGGTCTCCACAGCACGGCTTTTGCCCTTCCGGTTCGCTGCCCGACGAGAAGCCGGAAGAGATTCTGGGATGACGAAGGACACCAGAAGAAAGGTGAACAATGAACACGTGATCGATACCCAGAAAACAGAGTTCACGCTTTGCAACGGATGGCCGCCTAACCACAACAGTAAGTTGGCGGTAGGATATTTGCGCAGTGACTTACTTGTACCGACTCTCAAGAAATAAATTGGGTTCCTGATAAGCCATGCCCCGAGGATCGGCCCAAGAGCAAGCCCGATAAACAATACCCCACTGAAACGTGCAAAGATTGTTGCACGAGAACCCGAAGACGTGCAATCGGTGATATAGGCTGACTGAGCACTTGTCAGAGCGGACCATCCGCCAAGCAAGCCCTCTATGACCGGTGCAAGGACCAGGAGTTTGTGCGAATGGCCAGCCAAGGGGTTGTTTGGTGTGACAACAAGAATAAATATGAGATCACTGCATTAACCAAATAATCAGTGACCCTAGAGTAGTGTCCAATTACGGAAGCCATCCTACGTCATGAAGAGGCCGAAAGAAGCGATCCCGAGTACACGGGTACGACCGTGTCTCTCCCCAAAATGACCCCACCAGCCAGTGGTGAGCGCTGAGAGTGCGCCCATGATGGTTGTCATGATAGTCTGAAGTCGGGCTGCCCTGGCCTGCACAGCAGGATCTGAGACGCACTTGTTGTCAGGTATAACCCGTGGATCGTCGCCCTCGTGTACGCCATCGCCCTTGGACTCCTTCAAGAGCGATACTGTGGATGAGGGTGGGAAGAACAAAGAGATAGAAGGTTGTGTCTGTACACCAGGTGCATGGTAGGCAGAACGAAGGCCTAACGTGGAGTTGTCGATGGCGACGAACGTATGCCTGTAGGGGTCACGTAGTTGGTTGCATGACAATTCAGTGAACACCTCCACGCGCGACGCCAGCGTCATTCCGCGCTATATGGGTATAATGAGTTGCTTAAGCTGCAGCAAGACAGGAGACGGCAACTACCGTGAGGGACGTGGCTAGAGCGAATGGGACGAGCCTTGTAGACGATGGTGACGGTCAAGTACATGAAACATTTGGGATACATAGAACACACCATAAAGGTCTTGCACGGTAGAAAGGTTTCTTTACTTTCTTGGGAGCAACCAGATGGTCCCGTTCCGTGGGCAAGGTCTGCTCCGAATTGGAGGGTTGGTCGAAGATATTCTCGACTGGTGGTCTACAGTGAGACGGAGAGTTGAAAGCAGTGTTCTCTGTGGATATGATAGGGTCTATGATGATCCTGTCCAACGACATTGTTCAATGAAGTCGCTCAGGAGCAGAAGGCAAAGGAGTGACGCAGGGGGCGGGTGCAGACTCCGTGCCAAGAAGCGATCACACGATTTTATAAAACTAAGGGGACACGCTGCACACGCACCTGCCTGACTAAAATAGAGGGGTGAATTCGACAACGGGCCCATCCTGAAAAAGACTAATCTTAAGAGCCACCGCTCCTCTCTGGCATGGCAGTTCAGGACAGCTATCAGTCACAGTCTAAGTGGTTCGTTGTATCGGTGAGGCAGCGGTGTGATTATGTAATTCATTCATTATCTACTCGTGAGTCAGTTCCGAGTGAGATGGTCCCAAGACGACTTTTTCAGACTCCATCATGACGACAAATGTGAGAGATACCGTCTCCAGACTGATACCTGACCCGGGGAAATCTGCCATGTATGGCGTCTCTCGCCTTTCTCTATTCCCCGATTTGCGGGGCAGTTCGCTGACACGCGGCTCGTTTAGATTACCAAAGGATGGGGAGACAAACATCCTGATCACATCTGCCTTGCCTTACTGCAACAATGTGCCTCACCTAGGTACGCCACCCACTTTGCACCCCACGCGATCTGCCTTCATCAACGCCCTCTCGAGGAAATATCATCGGCAGTGTACTCAGTGCCGATGTCTTCAGTCGGTATGTCGCCACGGACCATCTTTTCTTCTTTCGGTGCACTGATGATATCCCGTGCTACAGATACAATAGTACGTTTCGGTTGCCCATTGGCTGATAAAGGGCGCATCTGATACGAGCCATTTAGGAGCGCGAAACCGCAGGACAGTCTACATCTGTGGCACTGACGAGTACGGCACCGCATCGGAAACCGCGGCTCTCAAAGAACGCGTTACCCCGAGGGAACTATGTGATAAGTATCATACCATACATAAAGAAACATACGAGTGGTTCGATATCGGGTCTGTCACTTCCCCGCGGGCTCTTTCCGGAGATTCACTGATCGCATGTCCACAGTTTCGACCTCTTTGGACGTACTTCTACTCCTTATCACACCGAGTAAGTCACTGTGTCAAATGGTCACCGGTACTGCCGCCTTATATGCCCCGAGGATTTGCCAATCTGTATACCTCAACCTTGGAAAGAACGGTTACCTAGAGAAACAAGTTAAAGAACAGACGTACTGTGATAGTTGTGCCAAGTAAGTAACGTGTCTTTATTCCCTCCTTCCTTCCTTCACAAGTTGCTCGTCAGGTTCTTGGCCGATCGATATGTAGAGGGAATATGTCCACACTGTGGTTTTCCTGTGAGCACGAGCGCAGTCCACCCCCGTTGGCATGTCTGACAGCGCAAGTAGGATGCTAGAGGGGATCAGTGCGATGGTTGTAGTCGCACGCTCGATGCCATCGACCTTATAGAGCCGCGTTGCTTGCTCGACAAGTCTCACAAGGTCGTGACACGATCTTCGTCTCATATGTATTTCAAGCTTGATGCCATCCAACCTCGACTGGAAGAGTGGATCAAGGAATCATATAGAAAAGGGAAATGGTCACCCAATGCCACGATCAATACGGAGGGAGAGATCGTCGATGCACGAATCAGGAGCGGTTTGCATCCGACACCGGTTACACGAGACCTCACATGGGGTGTGCCAATCCCTCCCCTAGGTCGTGAGGATGACAAGGAGATGGACGGCAAGGTCCTCTGTAAGTTACTACCCCTTCCGCACCGCTGTGTAATGATTTTGATTCCTATTTCAAGATGTCTGGGTTAGTCTATGACACATGTGTTTTTGGCCACCCTTGCTTATTCCTCAGTTTGATGCTGTGAACGGCTACGCGAGCATTACCGCTAACTACACACCCGAATGGCAGCAATGGTGGCTTAACCCAGAGAACGTCAAGCTATACCAGTTCATGGGCAAGGATAACGTATATTTCCATACCATCTACTTCCCTGGCATGCTTCTAGCCGATGGCAGAAATTGGACCACGCTCCACCATGTTTCGACTACAGGTACGTTTTGCGATGACTTGCCTCTTCGCATTTGTTGATGCGCGTTCTGCGACAGAATATCTGAACTATGAAGGTGGAAAGTTCTCCAAAAGCAAGAATCGCGGTGTATTTGGCCCCCAAGCAAGGGAGACTGGCATCCCAGCATCCGTTTGGCGGTATTACCTTCTTGCTACACGTCCGGAAACACAGGACGCCATGTTTTCCTGGGCAGACTGCGTGTGTTTGATACACTCCATTCTTCCCGCTTGTCTGATCCTCTTTTGTCCCTAGATTGCTGCAAATAATAATGTTTTGCTAAAGAAGTCAGCACTCTACCCTTCTCAATGTTATCTGTACTCACCGGTTCGTCAGCTTCGGAAACTTCGTCAACCGAGCTCTCAAGTTCGTATCGTCGCAATACAACGGCATCATCCCTGAGAGTGGCGATGAGCCTGGACCCCTCACTCCAAACGATCCCCTTGACGGCGAGTTTATCAACGAAGTAAACACCCTTCTCAGAGACTATGTCGATGCGCTAGAGAGCGTCAAAATCCGTCTCGGCTTACAAACCGCCATGCTCGTCTCGAATCGTGGAAACGGATACTTGCAAGCGGCAGGGCTCAGCAAGACGCTTTTGGTGGAGAGCCCTCAGCGTTGCGCGCAGGTCGTTTCGCGTGCCGTGAATCTCATCTATGTGCTGTCGGCGTTGATATATCCGTACATGCCCAGTACGTCAGAAGCCATCTTGGAGCAGCTCAATGCGCCGCCACGTGTCATTCCTGAAGTGTTCTGCACGGATATATTGGGTGGACATCACATCGGAAGACCGGATCATTTATTCAAACCTATAGATGAGAAGATGGAGGCAGTGTGGAAGGCGAAGTTTGAGGGCGTCGGGGGAGTGAGTCAGGAGGCTCCTGTACCTAAGCGGAAGGCCAAAAAGACAGCGGCGGACAATATAAGAACGAACGATGCAAAGGAGAATGGACCAAAGTCAGAGGAAGCCCTCGCCTTGGAAGCCAGGATCCTCGAGCATGGTCAGTACGTGCGTTCGTTGAAGGAGAAGAAGGAAGCAAAGGAGGTAATCGACGCTGCGGTTGTTGAGTTGAAGAAACTTAAAACGGAGTTGGCTGTTTTGGAGAAGACCTGAAGCGTGGATGGTTGAAACTTTCTTGTAGCTCACGTCTACTTGTGCTCTACAATGCGCAATGAAAGTTGCGAAGGTGCCATTTCGTATCTCCGGTGGGCACCACTGGTACGTGTCGACACAAAGGCAGTATTGTCAGGCGATATTATTGGTACGTGTGGGTCCACGATCGATAAGTAGTATTGGCCCGGCCGTTACACGGTATGTAGTAGCTTGTGCGCTTTACGTTGTGCTCTTGCAGATAGCTTGGACGTGGCTGAAGACTGTCAAGAGGTGCTGGTCAGAGGCACGTCCACTGCAAGAGTATGAATGATAACGGTAGTCGAATTTCGTCTGCTCCAAGTCTAACATGTGGCTATCTTGGAAGTGGCCAAGACGTAAGTACCCTTTGCACATGGGCAGTGACTAGTGACTCGGGAAGTTTGAAAGTATGTAGCTGCCTGCATGGATTGAGAATTCTGCAATGAAAACGTTGTTTCCAGATCGCCGGTACGTTCGAGTCGTGTTCATGCCCGGAGGCGACCACGAGGCAACCTCATTATTCACCCCAGTACCATCACAACAAACGTGTCGCCCATGGCAGCCCTCTGCCAATGTTCTCGTAAAATGGTGGTTCCTGTACATATCGTATGTATGGTGGCGGGCAAATGCCTCAAGTTGCTGTAGACCTGCTCGGAATGTTCTGCAGTGACGTTGGGTTCTGTTTCACCAATGAAGTAACGACTGGCACGATCATGTCAGTTCCGTATCCGCTGCTTTTAGAGCAGCCTCGTGTTCCATGGCAGGCTTCTCAGTTCTTGTCTCTGATAATGATCTGGGGCACCTGCCGCTAATGCTTAGCCAGTCCTTCCTGTTTTCATCAGCTTCCCTCCATTCTGCGGTGACCGGGTGTACTGCCTCCGACGAGTTGTGGACTAGCGCTACCCGTTAAATTCACCTTGATACCTCCTCATCATGGCTGAATGGAGCAGGGGCCAGAGGTATACTAATGGTGCTCACGATGCTAAAATCGACCTCTCCGCCGGTCAGTACACGTCGTTTAAACTACCAGAACTCGTCACTTTTGCTGAATCTGATCTTCTCTCAGTCCACCATAAGATAATGCCAGTAACCGGTGACGAGCAGCGTAACCTTCCTTCACTTGATCAGCTCTGGGATCAAATACGAAAGAGGAAGGAACGTCAGGAAGCTAAACGTCCTACGAAGGTGAAGTCTCTCGAGACGGCACCTGCCGCCCCCAGTGGCGTCTCTCGTTCACCCCCAGATCAGAGTGCAATGCAGAGGAAGGTTACGCCTCCCCAGTTAAAGAGGAAAAAGTCCATGTGAGCCATGTTTTTTTTCTGCCGTCGAGTGCAACCATCACCCATGCTCACTTTTCCATAGTGTCTCCTACCGTGAATCCCACGACGGTCGTACTGTACGTATTCGGCGCTCCCATACTCGCCCCCACCCTTACCCCACTACGTACAGAAAACGGCCATATTCGATTTACCCGGTGTGAAGAAACACCATATGCATATCAGCTTCCGGTCAGACCAATGCGTGACGGTCGAGTGGACAACTGTCAAAATCACGGAAACAGAAGAGGGTGGGCGGCTTGTGAGAGAACGCAAGGAAAAGATATATACGCGGACCATACCTGTACCCCAAGGAACAAAGGTAAGTATCCACGTTCGCCTGATATCGCGCCCTGATTTGCTTTTCATTCAGTTTGAGGAGATTTGTGCAACGATGGATAATTCCCGTCTAATCTTGACCTACCCAAACATGAGGACTGTACGCGTCGAGCGTCGAAAATACGAGTTTGGGCATGGTGAACCACGTCGCATTGAGCCGACTGAAGTTGAGTCCACAGACGTCTACGAATACTAGATGCAAGACACAACCATGTTTTTCTGCATATGTCTGGTGACATTTTCTTTTTGATCTATCGTTGCTTTCGCTCCTGACTATTCCATTGTACGTTTGTCGCTCCCCGGAGATGGTCGATGTGTACTACAGCTCACCACGGCCCATGTTGCCATGTATATGCCTGTGCTATAATTCCCATACCCATTCTTGTCTTGGAGAAAAGCGACCATGAAACTTGTTGCACCTGCATCTCTGTGGGTTCACGTGTGAATACAAGCCCCACGAGACAAGTAAACCCCTCAGCGACGGCATGCTCGTGGAAGAAGCTAAGGTCACGGGATGAAGGAGCGCGCAAACGATCGCCAACCTTATCTGACGACCCACGTTGATTTAGATTCGGCAAGGGACGCATGAACGACCCAACTCGTTCCCCGCAACGAGTGGCAGCTGGCCTGTGCGATACGTTACATGTCATCAACGCTCCATTCATAGCTTGCCGTCGCCACCCGTTGTCTTTCATTTTGCCGCTGGAACAGTTTCTTCTCGAAACCATTGCTGCGGTCTGTCAAACGAAGGGCGTCATTATCCGGGTGATTACCCAAAAAAAAAAGGACACACCAACGCCATCCCATCTATATCCAGGTTTGATTCCGAAACGGTTAGGAGGCGGAGGTGGCCCAGTATATTCTGGTTTACGGGGACCTTTGCTTTTCTTTTTCTGTAACCACTCGTGTTAGGAGGACGCGACGCGGCACTCGCAAGGAACTTACCGTGAGGAATGCAGCAGCAGGGTCGTTCCATCGTTGTTCCTCCATGCGCTCCTCGTTCAGTTCCTTATCGTCTGCATATCGGGAGAATGGTAGGGATTTGTTCTTCTCTAGTTGTAATCTCCGTTTCTCTTCTTCCTCTCGTTGTACCAAGCCCCTCCCCCATTCCAACTTTTCAGCTTCCTTCTCCTCTCTTTCCCTCTTCTTCCTCGCGGCCTCGGCGCGGGCGACTTTCATATCGATCTTCCTACCAGATGCATCACGGTACACTGTCTCTTGAGCGGCCTCCATGTCCTCCTTGGACATTTCCTCTGTTTTGATGTCAGCCTTGGGTAGTGCATGTCGTAGTTGATCCGAGGTTAGTAGACCGCCCTTGAAAGGCTGAGAAGTATTCTCCGACACGACAACGGGTTGTTCGTCTGCTGGAATTGGGGGACTCTCCTCCTTCTCGCCCTCCCGTACCGTCGTCCAACCCGACTCTCGATTACTTTGCCGCTTTTTGAAGCTCCCATCACTTGCTACTACTGCTTCTGCCACGTCTAGTTCTTCGTCTTGTTCCCGCCGGGCCCGTTCGTCTCCGAAACCGGCATCCTCGTCAATGAACGCAGACGGACCGCCATTGGGTGCATTTGGGTCGGCTTTGCGTTTCTTCTTTGTTTTCTTGGGACCTGCGCGAGAGAGAATAGCCTCCGCTTTGGCACCTGACATGTACTTCTCTGCCAGATAGGCTTGCATAGCGAACAAAAATGCTTGTGGTACGCAACTGAAGCTGTAGTCTAAGCGGTGTTACGAGTACATGAAGGTCGCCAGAATGACTAAGCATGACCCTTGACACCGCCCCGAAGTTTGGAAGTGGAGATACTAACTGACATGTATGTATGTATTCACCATTCGCGAGGACACAAATCAAGTTGGCGGGTCACCGATCGAGCTCTTTCTACGAAGGAGGCCAAGAGGCTGGAGAAAGTCTTCGATGGCTTTCTCGATTCTGAATCGTGGTCGTTTTCGTCAGTGACGTGGTCAATAGTAAACTCCGGGGAAGGGCTCGGAGAGCCCGCAGCTGATATGGGCTGGTTTAGCAACACGCTCTGCGCACTGATGCTTGATATTTCGGGCTCCCTATGCATTGGTTTAATTGAACTTGTTGGCTTATCAGTTCTTTGCTTGGTACTTGAACGAGGAGTTTTGTTGCACGCTCGGGACACGCGCGAGTGCCTGCAACGACAACGATGAAGTTCACAAGATCACATGTGTCCACACTTACGAGAACAATGCGGAGTACGCAGCTTCGGCTTCTCTGACGGGGACCAAAACTAGAGGCAGGTGTCCACTGCGAGGCCTTTCCGAGCGACTGGATCTGCGTGCGCGAGGTTTGCACGGACGTACACCGATGTTCCGTGGCTCACGCCACATAGTTGTTTGCGGGCCATCTTCGTTTCGGGAATCCAGTGAGTCGGCGATAGTATCGTCATCCTCTGTTACCCTCCGCTGCAGACTGTCGAACTTGTTCATGGTCACGAAAGTCAACGGGCGACAATTTCTTCGGAGAACATTGGGATCTTGTATAGCCTCCGATGGATCTCCGTGAGTTGAGATGACAGCTCGCGATAACGCCTCCGCCAGCCGGGTTCTCCTTCGTATCTTAGTCCCACGTACAGCGACCTTCGCCTTCGCTGGCGCCTTCAATCTACGTCCTCTCTTGGCTTTGTATGTGGTCCGGATCGACCCAGAAGTCTTTTTATCGGTGTGTATCGTCGCGCGTCTCGTCTTCTTCCGGTTTGAATACGTCTTCCGAGCTGATCTGCATAAGAAGCCCTCGACTGTGAGATCTGCCTGGTCTGATTGCACGTCTGGCGTTGGCGACGTTGGCTCGGGTAAAACAGCAATGTCTGGCACCATGTTCATGGTCGGGGGCTGGCAGATCACTTCGACGTCGACTGCTGGCTGGGGAGGGCCGGTGCTCGTTACCAGATCTTGAGGGTCCAACTTGAAGTCTATCTGCAGCCTCCTCCTCCTCCTCTTAATCTGTTTGAAGTGGATAGATGGACGCATATAAACACGAATGCTATCGGAGCAGGAGTGCTCACCACGAACTCGGTCTCCATATTGCTTAGTTTTGAGAGACGCGGGCTTGAGGCTTCAAAGCTGTGTAAATGCCGCTTGCTCAGATGAGGTTGCAAGAGTGACAGCTGGTGATGTACCGTACATGGTGTAATTAGTGACGGCCTGCAACCTCCTAAGGGTAAACACTGGCTGCTGTGGACTTTGCTCCTTCAGCATGGACATAGCCTGCCTCACATCCTGTTCCTGGGATGATAGGAAACTTCATTTCATTTCATTGTGAATGAGACGTGTACACTAGAACCCACTCGTCCGCCAGAAGTCGCAAGGGTAAGAAGGCGTTACATTCGTTACCAATGGTCCGTACGGGGGAAGCTCCGCCGTAGCTCACCAACCATACACTCACACTTTCGGCTCGTCTTCGTATTGTTCTGGACTGCCCTTGTCCCCACCCTCGGCATAGGCGGCAAGGCCTATACGGTTGGCGATCTCCGCCTGGCGCTCTTGGTCTGCAACGCCAAGACCCTCGCGATCGCCAAATACTGCGTCCATCTCTTCGAGGGTCAGCCCCTTTGTCTCGGGAACCTACATGCTGTCAGAAACGCCACCGCATAACAGATAGTACTAGGGGGTATGCACTCACAAATAGCAGGACGAAGATTCCACCCATAAGAGAGAAGGCCTATTTATCGGAATCGGTAAGCGTGCAGCGGAAATACCTGTCGAACAAACACCGGCTTACCCCGAAGAAGACGAAAGTACCAAAGCCTAGATGGGTCATCATGGTCGGCGTAACTTCGCCCACGATAAAGTTGTTCATCTATCGCAAGCGTCATTAAGCAGCGTTGTCATGCTGATATAGACAAGGAAGCATACCCAGTTCGAGGAAGCGGCGATTGAGAGACCCTTCCCACGGATACTCAGTGGCCAGATCTCGGCGACAAGGATCCAACAGCACGGTCCCCAACTGTAGCCGAACGCTGCGGACAAGGCGTAAATAAGTCCCATGACGCGTGCCCACCTCACTCACCGATAGAGAAGATCCAAACGAATACACACGCGACCCAACCAGCAGCTTTGAACGAGATGTCAGTCTCTGGCTATATAGGAAGCATTCGTGTCCGTACTTGTGTGACTGCGAAATGGGGTTAGGAACAGTAGTCTGGCGTGCAAATAACACGCATCGACTTACCTGCCCCATGAATTGTGGTATAATCCTGTGAGTACGGCAACAATGAGGTGGCAACTGGGGTGCAGCCATTTCAGTGCTGCTCATCGCTCCCAAATTAGTAACTCACGCGGCCATGATGAAGGCGCCAGATACGAGAACAGGTTTGCGGCCAACTTTGTCAACGTAGAGCACGGCGGGGATAGTGGCAAGGAACATCCTGGAGGCAACGTTAGGGTTTACGGTGACCACCGCCGCGGTTGCTGCACTTACACGATGCCCACTACACCTGTTGCAAGAAGGTTCGTCGTGTTGCCGGTCAACCCAAGGTCGGTGAAGATGCTAGGAGCGTAGTACAATATAGCGTTTACACCCGTCCACTGCTGGAAAAACATCGTCCTTCGAAGGAGTAAAATCATGCGCAATGATCTGGAACAATGTGAACTTACAAGGACCCGATGAGGACCCTGCGGAACAGCGTAAGAGTTCGGAGTAAACTCAAATAATCATAAACCCCAAGGAGGAAGTTAGAGCGGGACGTTCCATCTTGGTATTGGGGGAATTTGAGAGCGCTGGTCTCCTTCTCGAAGAGGTACTGAGCTTTGATTTCCCTGTCCCGCCTAAGTATAAAGATGGTTACCAGAAAAACGAAGTACTCACAAGAATTCGATTTGAACGAGATCAGAGTCTGGTGGAAGGCCACGAGTCCTGCTCAAGACTTGCAGTGCCTCGTCGTCCCTTTGTTGATTGACGAGCCATCTGATGGGGGCCACGATATCAACGATGATCGCGCGCGTCAGATCAGGGGGAGATCGCACCTCGGAGAAAAGGGCATGAACAGGATGCCAGTCCCGAGGATAAGAGCGGGGACAAGTTGCAGAGCAAGAGGGATCCGCCACGCAGCTTCGCTTTGAGAGGCTCCGGTTCCTCCGATGTAATTTGTGCCGTAATCGATCCAGAAGGACACCATTATACCGAAAGTAATGGCAAGTTGTTGAAGAGCAACAAGACTTCCTCGGACCTCGGGGGGCGCGAGTTCGGCGCTGACGGGAGAGATCGATGAGATATGACGTGCGATGGAAGAAGAATACAACTTACTTGTAAAGCGGAACTGCCATGCTAAGGGAACCAACACCCATACCCGTGATGAACCGCCCTGGTATGACGCGCTGAGGTGACAACAATGATGGATGACGCGAGAGGACCCACCTCCATAGATCGAAGAGGGTTGGTACGCCGAAGTCTGGACGACCACACCAATACAAAAGATGATCACGGCTGTATCGATCATCAAGACCAGCAAACGGATATTGGAATTTGAACCACTCACCCAGCACGATTGTGTATTTGCGAGAAAGCTTGTCCGCAAGGTAACCCGTGCAGAGAACTCCGAACCATGCACCCAATTCAAGGATAGCAACCAACCATCCCTTGGTGCCACTGTTGTCGACAGCGGAAGCCATTCTACTTTCAAATGACTTCATGCTAATGAGACGTGAGCGTCGTAGCGAGAACGCATCAGTTGGGACCAACCTTAGCACGCCCGAGAAAACGCCCTGATTGCAATGATAGTGAACACATGAGCGGTCAGTACACGGGATATGTAGCGTACCTGGTTATAGCCTATGGGAGAGAGTAACCGTGTGAGAGCATGCGAAAGGGCGACAAGGAAAGAAACATTGACCATAAAGGCTATTATTTCCGAAGGGTCAGTCTAGAGAAGGCGCAGGGATATGCACACGTACAGTCCACCAAGGGAGGCGAAAATGGTGATTAAGAAGACTCTTCGATTGTGAACAAGGCCAACCTGGGATGCAAACTATTAGGGGAGGGTGTTGGACGAGCAAGAAGAACGCAGTACGTGCCCAACCAGATTTTCCAGCGAGGGCTCTGCGCCGGTCCAAAGCGAAGTCTACGCCTCCTGCCATGGTTTTTGAGAGGAAAAGCACAAACGGAGGGATGTGATGCGGGCTTGACGCGCTTTTTATACGTAGCCGGTTATGCTAAACTCTTCCTTCCCAAACGGGTCGGATCGGGTCGATATCCAACAACGGATCTACGATATTCCCAGCTGAGCCGTGGTTCACACCGAAATATTAATCTTGCCAGAAGATCAAGACGACCACGACAAAAAAAAGACACGCAACGAGAGGAAACGAGAGAGCGTTCTGTTAGAATTAAGGCAGTGTTGTTGGGCCATCAACGGCATTCCGCCCATGTGCTGCAAAACGTTCCCGTTCCGTGTTCTTCCCAACTTCAGCTGGCAGCACATGTCCAACTGTGTCCACGTTGACTTTGATGGGGTCACGAGGAATAGGCGGCTAAATAATAGCCGTGGCAGTGCTGCGGGTGCTATACTGACCCTGTCACATGCGGGGCGCCTTCTAAGTTGACACTTGGGTAAAGACAGCTAGTTCATCACACCGATCAGTCGCCTTTCAGTCCTCCTGTAGGTGCACGGCTCGTCAACTGGTCGGGAAGACTGTGGAGTCAGCGGATCAAACAAAAAAAGTTTCAAATGTGGCCCAGCAACTCCGGGAATCGCCAAGGCGGGACACCGTCGTGAGTGGTTATCGTGATAATGGGGAAGAAGTGACTGATGGTGAGGATACTGGGATCGAAAGTTACCCCAATTCGTGAGTGGCGCAGTGTCTCCGAACTCTACACTCACTTAGACAGAATTGCCAGCGGAAATTATCCCCCGTATGCCGGGCCACCTCCTTATTCTCAAATGCAATCTCAACCCCAACATTTCCCTTCGGGCGGCCAATCTGGCCCGATGCCCAGAGGGTTAGTGTCATATCTGCATTCTTGTCCACCGTCTCGTCTCTCAAATTACCAATCAGTTTCAGCGGACCGCCCCCTGTACCGAGAGACACACATCCCGGTCACAATCAGCAACAGTGGGGCGCGTATCCTGGCCAGCCCACCGGTGGTTACGTGCCTCCGCCTTCTGGAAATTATCCACCACCCCTCGGTCCTCCAGGCAATTATCCCCCACCAGTGCCCCCAGGAAATTACCCGCCGCCGGCGGGCCCTCCAGGAAATTATCTGCAATCCCCCGGTCCTCCGACTAACTATCCCCCACCATCCGGTCCACCGGGAGCATATGGTCAACCCGCATACAACCCCCCACCTGGTCTACCAGGCGGATATGGATATGCTCCTGGCCCATCTCAACGGTGCGGAAGCTCAGATTGCTCTCCTTCTCACTGACGCGCGAATAGAAACCCTAGCTACACTCAAAGTCTATTACATCCTCTATTGTTGGAGGATCTGTGCTAATATCATGACAGGTGGGCCTCCCATGCCTCCGGCGCAGCATCAGTTCTACGGCCCTCAGATGCAAGGTCCAAACAACCAAGTACAACAACCATTCTTCCAATATTCGCAGTGCACGGGAAAGAAGAGAGCGCTTTGCGTATGTATCGAGTCTCTTCGTGTTTCGACCCTTCGTATAACCTCCCTGCAAATTCAGATTGGTATCAACTACTTCAATCAGTCCGCACAGCTGGCTGGCTGTATCAATGATGCGAACAACTTGAAGGCATTTCTCATGAGTAAGTCCAGGCAAATACTGTGGCCGACCAGCCCTAATTTCATCCGTACAGGCCATTTTGGTTATAGAGAAGAGAACATAAGAGTACTAACAGATGATTCCCCCGACCCTCGCCGGTGGCCATCTAGGCGTAACATGGTGAGTTTCGCACGACGCATAGCCTCCAGGCACCTTTATGCAGGTCATCGCCAGCTCGATCACATGCAATGGCTCGTCCACGATGCACAACCAAATGACTCGTTCTTCTTCCATTGTAAGTGCGACGGCTCCAGTGGTTCTTTTGTAATTAATCAAGCGGTTACGAGATTCTGGCCATGGCGGCCAGACTAAGGATCTCGACGGGGATGAAGAAGATGGCTACGATGAAGGTGAGTATAGATTGCGACCTACTGCCGAATCCGTATAATGATCCCTACGCGCAAAGTTATATACCCGGCTGATCACCAAACCGCCGGCCACATCGTAGACGATGTATGTCGTTTCTTCATGTCCCCGGACGTCTCTTACAGTCTCAGCTCATGCATGACATCATGGTGCGGCCCCTATCACCCGGTTGCCGCCTCACCGCCATTTTTGATGTATGTCTCCATTCACTGTTGCCTTCCCCTATGTGATGGCTTCACCTGCATTTAGTCCTGTCACTCCGGAACGGCTCTCGGTACGATTTACCCCTGTGTTTCAAGTAAATGGCTGACTATGTACCGCACTAGATCTTCCTTACGTGGTAAGCCCCTCAATGCAGACCTTTTTCCACATGTTGTTAAATCTTAATCCTCTTACAGTATAGCACAGAAGGTAAAATCAAGGAACCAAACATTGCCGCCGAAGCTGGCATGGGCATGCTGTCCGCCGTGACCTCCTATGCGCGTGGTGATGTTGGCGGCATATTCCGGTCTGTGACTGGCCTAATCAAGACCGCGTCGGGGAGTTCCAAAAAGGTCGAGCAATATGCGAGGGCAACCAAGACGAGCCCGGCCGATTGTGTGCGTGGAAGCGCGGGTTCTGCGCTCCAGATGTTCCTTGCGTGACGATGCTAAAAACTGCGACGTTGCAGATCTCGTTCAGTGGATGCAAAGACTCTCAGACCAGTGCAGACACGCAGATGGTGAACAAAGCCACAGGTGCTATGAGCTTTGTATGTTTCGACTCCCATTCCTCATAGCTCAGGCATTCACAACATTCATTTCTCACGCCGCCATTCGTCACACAGGCCTTCGTTCAAGCGATCAGTATGTTTACCATCGCATCAGCACCCGTCGCTTACACTCGGCTAACTACCACCATAGAGAGAAATCCACGACAGAGTTATCAACAACTGCTTGTATCCATCAGGTGAGAATGTGGGATAAATTTTACCCAGATCGTATTTGACATGCTGGCAGAGAAATCCTTCGCAACGGTGGGTATGGACAAAAACCGCAGGTACGTCAGGTGACCGCCGCCCATTCTCGGGTTCTAATTTTAACAAAATGGATTAGCTATCCTGTTCTCACCCCATGGTACGTCTCCTCATGGATGCAATGAGTACTGGGAACTGTGTTCACCCCACACGCGCGTTCACAGGATACGAATATTATGTTCATTGCTTGACTTACCATGATCTTCCGCATGCAATAAAATGCCAAATATAATCCTCGATGTGTAAAATACGTGCCGTCGAATGCAATGCGTCGTCTTCTAGTCTGTACCGACATAAAGTCGGAATAAAGTAAAGAGTTACCCGAGTAGAAAAGATGCCTTTAACACTCCACACTGACGATGCGTGCTCTTCCATCATCTCCATACTGAAGTGATGGTGAATGCTCATCGTTGGCACTCATAGCTTCCTCTAATTGAACACCCTCGTGTGGCACCAGAAACGATGCTTTATCGAGAACTAAAGCTGAAAGTCTGCGGTGGTACACCTGTGCACCAGATGAGTGAGAAGCGAGAATGACACGCGTTACTCCACTTACGCAGCCGGAGTCCAGGCCAACTGACCATCTCTTCACGTCGAGGCCACGGGCTGCAATATGACCATATACTATCATGGATGGGAAGCAAGGTAAACGAGACTGCTTCACATCACCCTCTCCAGTCGACATGGCGAACTGTAATCTCGTACTGGACAACTTCTCGTCAGCGATACCCCCGCACCGGTCCATCACGTCGTTCCATAGTTCGGGCCAAGGAATTCCCTTCTTTCCCTTTGATACCGACCCGTCATCCGCGACACTCCGCATGTTCATCAGAACCCAGGGGTCTTTGTTCTGCGGAACGTCTTGCAACAGAGCGGCCTCTTGCAGATTACGGAGGGCCTCTTTCGGCTTCGAAGTGCGCGTGGCCGGCCAATGGGACAGAGGCTGCTTAGGGTGCTTGAGTTCGCGTTTCGGATCTGCGGCGAGCATCCCAGCGTGGACAAAGTATGTATGACCGGCAGGTGCATGGATGACGATTGGCAAAGAGCGCAGGTAGTCGTAGTGTTCCTGGGACATGGCTCTGGCGACGTTATAATGCCTTCGGAAAAGCTTCCACCCCTTGGGCACCTTATCTTCCCAATCCTTGTTCGAAAGTTCAGACCAGAACGCCACGCGAAGCTCGTCGTCATCATCGTCGTCATCTTCATCTTCATCTTCATCGTCATCCACAGGGTGCTCTCTGTCGATTTTGTCAAGCCACTCTCGCCCACCGGGGAGAGATTGTATCCAGTTTCTCCACGCCTTCCATTCGATGACTTCTTGATCGTTGTTACCTCTGACGCCGGTAATGTTGTTGGAAGACATGAAGGAGAGGACAGCAACGGAACCGCCGACGCCCCCCTTTGTTACGATATCGCCAACGTGAATCAAAGTGTCCGATCGAGGTTCATACGAGAGTTTATCGAGTAGGGCGCTAACGACACGTCTAGGTAAGCAACGAATTGCCCTTCTTAGAATTAAAAAAAAATGGCATGACGATCTTGCCTTAGAGTGTCATTCCTGCCGTGGATATCTCCAACTGTGATGATGCGGTCGTGTTTTCCGCCTGCAGTGGAAAATGGAGGGCGCGAGTTTATTAACTCTATGCCGTTTCGGCATAATCATAGGATAACGTACGAATGGGGAACTCTTCCGTACTTAGAGTCCGAAGGAAATTGTATTGGGAGAAATCCGGAAAACTTGTATCGACTAGATACCGATGATGGGATTCAGTGAGAGAGAAAAAATTGAAGGCACGACTAGAAGAACGTACGATCTGTTTGCTTGCCACCGAAGAAAGTCGTCCGACGCTTTAATTCATCAGATACCCCGGTTATAAATACAAATAGGAGGAAAAAAGTGATGACGGAGCCTGCGACTAGTGATCTCTGCATGTCCTGGGTGCTGGTGGTCATCGTGGTCACTGGCTAAGTGACCTGCGAGTGAGGACTGGGAAGGTGTTGTTGGACTGACGGAGCACGCTGCATAAGGAACGTGTGAAAGAGCAGGGACGGATGCCCGGGGGTGGAGAAAGTGGCGGCGGCGTGTTACAACGGTCACTTGGGTACTGGGTACAGGATATATCACTAGGAGCTGGTAGAACGGTGTCTAACGGGTTGACTTCATGACCGTACAATGATTCCTTCCATCTCTCGCCGCCTGTCCACCTCTGCGTAATCTGTATTTCCTTCCGACCCTGCGCCTACCCACTTCCAAGCATTCTGCTGGACAAAATCCTCGAAAGTCCAGGGGTCTGGTCCAAGTTCGGATGTCGACTTGCACCAAACGTACGTATGTGCGTTCATTCTCCTCTCTGGCTCCAAACCTCGTGATGCGACAGTTGTCGGTATGAGCGACCCCATCGTATTGGCGGGCGGCACGTCGCACAGGCTAATGAGTGGTCCGAGTGGGTATGCAACTACCACTTCCCAGGTGTATTCCTGAACATTCACCACAAGCCTATCATAAATGGCTGAGACCGACGCCGTGATCTCTGATACTTACGTCCCCTTCAAAGACATTCAGTAGTCTGACGTCTTCGTCCGTTAACCCCGATATCAATGATCCCCTAACGCTTTTTTGGTCTTCATCGAGGTCATGATCAAACAGAGACCGACTCAGCGAGTAAGGAACGATCGCAGGATAGTCAGCGCCCTGATGACCTCAGCCATCCGAGAGACAGGACGCACGCAAGACAACGACGCACTTACTTTGATTTGATGTCGAGTAAAGTCCTTGCATGTTGCAAGATGGCGAATGTCATTAACTGAGTACTAGAAGGCACGTCGTTCCGAGTCATCACTGACCTTTATTACCGCAGGACAAATTCGGAGGTGCGAGCCATCGTTGCCGATAACCCGCTGCAATATCTTGGGGTGCATCAACGTTCCGTAGAAGAAAGCATCTATCATCGCGCTTGTCAAGGGAGAACTCGAGCGTTCGATACGAACAGTCGACGAGAGGTCTGAGGACATCTGAGTCACGACGCGCATAGAAATCACAGGAACGTACGTACGATTCCTGGACTACTGACAGCCTGGATCAAGGTTGGGCCAGGACGTGAGCTGCCTTGTCACCGACAGGTAGTGTAGTGCGAGGTCATGACTACGGTACAGCCCCAGCTGGTTTGTGTGAAAAGTAGATAAGATAACGGAGCGACTAGTTACCGAGTCTCTACGACTGAACCCGCACTGGGCCCGTGTCCTCTCTTGCTACGACCATGCCTCCTTCTAAATCTGCAGTCCCGCTTGTGCCAGTTCCGACTGTGGTCGATCTTGAGGAACTATACAAGACACCTCCGCCAGCGTTCGGTCATGAAACACTGAAGTTGTTCGGGTTTGACCCAGAATATGTCAATCTAAACAACGGTGGGCTCCACCTTTCTGTTTTGTAGATTTTTTTGGTGACGATACCAGGTTCCTACGGCTCGCTTCCCCTCCCCGTCCGAGCGGCCTGCGACAACTGGACCACCGAGATCGAATCTAACCCGGACAAATTCATCAGGTATAAGGCTCATCACCTCGTGAACCGCGCACGAGAGCGCATCGCTCAGCTCATTGGCGCCGACGTTGACGAGTGCGTCATCGTGAATAATGCCTCCCACGGTATTGCGACTGTGTTGCGCAACTTCTCTTTCAAGGAGGGCGATGTTCTAATCGGAGGTTAATGACGGTTACGTTTCTGGTTACCGGAGCTGACTTCGTCATAGCCAATACTACATACGGCTCCGTATCCAAGTCCCTCAAGTATCTAGGGGACATTCCCCCTCATCCCACGGTGTTGACCTATGGCGTCTACTTGCCAACGACTCGTGAAACAATTTTAGAAGAGTTCAGGCAGTTCATTCATAAGGTCAGAGAAGAACACGACGATTCTCATCAAAACCGGACGTTCATTGCGATAATCGATTCCATTGTATCTCATCCTGGCGTTCTGATGCCGTGGAAGGAGATGGTAGCCATATGCAGGGATGCCGGCGTCTACAGCCTCGTGGATGCTGCTCACTCCATTGGACAAGAACTGGACCTTAATTTGTCCGAAGCGAAACCGGATTTTTGGGTCTCAGTCAGTATTTTGGAAGCAAAGCAGATTCTCGTGTGACGAACACCGTCGACAGAACTGTCACAAGTGGCTTTACGCAAAGAGGGGATGTGCTGTCCTTTATGTTCCCAAGAGGTCAGTTGCAACATCGTTAATTTTATGCGTGTCAGACCGTCAAACGGTTATCAGGAATCAACACATCATCAAATCTCCAATACCCACCCCGGTAGAATATCATTCCCCGCAGGACGAGGATTACAAGGGTCCTCAAGAGTTTGTCAAACTCTTTGATTGTAAACCTCCAGTTGTTAACTCTACTCGCGTCCGCTTACCATTCGTCAGGGACGGGTACTATTGATCATGTTCCGCGTATTAGCCCCATTGCGGGTGAGTACATGAATCCGTGGGGTTTCGTACCCTGAGCATCTTTCAGCACTCGATTTCAGAGCGTGGCTAGGGGGTGAACACAAGATAAACGAGTACACTCATAACCTAGCCATCGAGGGAGGAAAGTACTTGGCCAAACGGTTCGGAACCAGTCTTCTTGACCCGGAGGATAGCTTCACTTTGAGTATGGTACTACTTGTCTCCTCTTGTCTTTGTTTCTCGATCTGCTATCTTCATCCATGCAGGTCAACGTCGAGCTTCCCATACCAGGGAAAATACAGGAGACCGCCGAAGTACTAAGCTTGATACGGGATACTCTGTGCTTCAAGTGGAATGTTAATGCAGCGTTCTTCCGGCACAACGAGAAGTGGTGGGTCAGATGCAGTGTACAAATATACAATGAGGTATGAGACACACTCCACCCAATCATAACAGAGTGCTCAAAAATACGTCTGGCAGTTATCCGACTTCCATGTAGTGGCAGACGCTTTGGAAGACGCAGCTGCCAAAGTGATAGAGTTCAACGTTGGACGCACTAATTGATCAATCTGTGCTTCACTCTCAAATCCACTTATTAGAGATATACCTGAACTTCCCTTTACAAAAGATCAAATTCCTGCGTTCTTCAGGCAGTCGTTTGCATGGTGAACATAGCATGTATGTTAACCGCTTTCCCTTATCCAACGGACGTGTACCCTGGCATGCATACACTTCGGGGATAAAGGGGTGACGGCTGAGACCACGGAAATTCCAGCTGAGACGCCGACTTTCTGAGTGACTCGCCGATGCTCTGACGCAGCGCGTCAATGGTTTGAAAGGTATGGATCACATCGACTCATTCGGTTATGACGTCGGGTGTCTAAAGCGACGTAGAAACGCTAGCCTTTGTAGAGTACATCAAACTTTGGTATGGATATTCAACAAAGTCCCCTCGATTAGGTAGTGCTTATGGTCATAATTATAGGTAATAACGATCCCCTGACGATATCCTCAGCTACAGAACAATAGCGTACCTTCGTGACTTACCTATTTGTCCCATCCCTGGCTCCACGATCCACACTTTCCTCGTGTTTCCATGTTGGCCTTCCCCTTCCGAGTGGTATTGTTCAATCCATGCCTCCCTCAAGCCTGAATCGATCGCTCCACAAATGATCCTGACTTTAGGGAAAGCACTTTGAAGAACGTGTATACCTCCGGTGCGAGCCACCAGGAAGGTCACGAAGATAATGTGGTCCTCTTGGACGCCGTGGTCTAGCAACGTGCGAATTGCCATGAACGCGGAAGCACCGGTGCTGATCTACACCGTTTTCGTCAGTGATAACGCAGAAAAGAGTGTTTACCCAAAGATTTTATAATACCTGCGCATCCAATAAAAACACCCATGTATCGACGGCAAGATGTCGTTCACGGATGCACTTGGGCAGCATCACGTGCAGCAGAAGCGGTTCTCCGGTCTTCCCGTCAGTCTGAACCAAAAGGGATCCGATTGCAACATCGCTTAGAACCCGTTGTAGCCCCTTTTCCAATGGACCTCCTCTAAGTAGGGCGGGAACATTTACCCACGAAAGACTCCCAGACTAGGTACTTACGAGCGGAGAATGGAAACGCCACAAATGTGCTGAGAAAAGTCGTAGACGCTGGGTAGTTGAAGCCATGGGAACTACTAACCTTCACGTCTAGCTCTTTCCCGGAACACTCGGTATCTGTGGGTGTGGTCACCACCTTTGTCCTGTAAGGAAGTAATTCCATCGCCTTTTCGATTAACAGCGTCGCAAGGCGATCAACGAAGAAAATGAAGTCCTGTCGGCTCGTCTTCTCGTCACGTAAAACGGTATAAATTCCCTGCGGCAAAGTCTCAGCTTTCCATACACCGGTTAATACAACGCTCACCTGAAGCTGCAGTGTCTGTGGCAAGAGTATCAGTGTAGAATCTTCCGGATTACCGCTGGGAGAGTTCAGACACTTGTCTACGGGTCTGTAGGAGATATTCCGTCGAAAATGCCGGGCTCGTTCATTCATCTGACTTCGGATATGTGTCGTGATGAGCTGGATTGCAACGGCATTGTTTGAACCTGGAACGATCTGAAAGACTGTGAACCTATGGAGTAGTGGAAGGAGCTTCCGCCTCACGATATCTGCGTGCTGAGCTGTGGGAAGCACGAAGTTGTCGAAGGCAGGCTTAACATATCGGAGATATCTAGGTGGTGGTTTCAGACATATTCCTCGGCAATAGTGGGCTGCTGCTAACTGTTCAAGAACACCTTCCATGCTTCTCCCGCGTTCCTTCACATCTCGCAAGATACGCCGTGTGAGCATGATGTCCGAATCGCACTGAACAAATATCTTTTCGCGTACTCGGCAACTGGACAGGTGCTTCTCTGAGTACGACTTACCTTGAGGTCGTACAATGCACGTAACTTTGGATCATGCAAGGTCATGATTCCCTCAGCTACGAGGGGGATCAGCGAAGACGGACAGGAGGATAGAGAGACCGGCCTATGATGATTGCAGCGCCGTAGAGATACTTGGACTGGTCGAGTCGCTGGTGTTCTTTGAAGGAATAGATTGGCATATTCGTCTGTCGACATGCCTTGAGGTCTGCAAGACACTGAGAGTCCATCACATTCGTGGCGCAAATCGCTCTCATGAGATGTTACTGTACGTACGGCAGCGAACATGTCCATATCGATCGCATCAGGATGGTCGAAGTCGAAGTGATTGGCATGAGCGAGGGCGATTTCTTCTTCCGTGTGACGCTTATAGAAGCTGTCCTGAATGAAGAAGTGAAGCAGTCGTCGTGGGGCCCCACGGTGCCTGCAAAAGCAAGTACACACACCTGAGACATGATGACCACCGTAGGGGTCGACCCGAGTGACTTGACAATCTGCCTTGCGACGTATGTCTGTATGCTGCGGGATTATTTGATGCCCTGCCGATCGTCGTCCAGTCTCACCTTCCCGCTTGCTGAGCCTCCTGGAAGCTCAGAGTGGTAAGTGGGGCTGGCTCGTGACATCCGAGTACTCACCTGCTATGCCTATAACAAAGGCATTGCTGAGTGGAAGTCCATTCTCGCTATACCTGGATGGTAATCGTGTATGAGAGATGGTGGCAGGACTTCAGTTGATCGAGAAGAACTACCAGGGAGGTCTTCCATGAGAACTCAAAACAGTATTCTTCCTCGTCTGGAAGCTTTCCGACAGGTCCCGCTGGTGTTCTTCCACCTCGTAAAGGTTCGGTATCTCTTCTCCTAGCATAGGAAATGTTCGTCGGTATCACTCGTCAAATTCCGGGGGTGGTCAACGCGCAAGGCTGACAACCACTGCTGGTTGACGAACAAATACTAATATATACTCGGCTATCCGGGGATCGTGACCGTGGGGCTGGACCAGCGTGTGGATAGGCACAATTGAACACGGCAGGAACAATGCTTGCACTCTCCCATCGCCATGTATAACTGTTGGTCGAGTCCCGCCCAGGTATTACGCCAACGGAGCCTAGGGAGCCAGGGGCGAGCATGCTGCACGTATCCCAGCAACCACCTTGGACGTAAAGTCTCCCGCTGTAATCGGGTCGTCATGATCAAGCACGGACCACGCTATTTACTTTGGGATCATCCCTTAGTAGTATCGTAAACTACACAGCCCCCCGAGGAACAGCTGAGTGGCGAACTGGTCCATCTGCCATTCCGCGACGTAACGTAGTCCGACATTCTTCTGTGTTTTGGCGTAAAGTATCACTATGCTTTTAATGATCTGGTAGGAGGAAATCGGCGATCAACTCCCGACTCTCTCCCTCACTCCGCTGATTTCGAACCCAAAGTTCTCCATTATCGGAAACTAACACTGCATCTTGTAATGGCATCTCTGCACCATTCGACTGCACCCATCTCGGCAAGGGTGTGTCTTGGCGGTGTACGAGGGACGGTGCTGACGATGGTTTCCTGCTACTCCTACTCGTGAACATCGTCACGCAAGAGTAACAGAGATGAGTATCCAGCGAAGGAAGTTCGGGAGCCTGATCCGGGGGAACCGATGAAACGGCAGGAGACGGAGAAGTAAACTGCGCTACGACCTCTGGGTCAGGATGCGATCGTATTGATACGCGGGCTTTCCAATCCGCCAATCCTCCCTGTAGATGGCTAAAAGAGACTTCAGCAGTTGTACATCGCGCCTCGGCTACATGTTACTAACCGACGACAAAACCAGCATTCACCCACTGACGTACCCTTGGGCTCTAGCTTAGCACAGGTGCATGCAATCGTCGATACCGTGGATGGGTAGTCCTTCTCGAGGCGGACCACAAAATCTTCCGAAAGTGTCAGTGTACCACAAATACCGAATCAACCTGTCAGGCAGATACCTTTAGTCAAACCAGGAATACCCGCTATGGCTCGTATCAATCTGGGTCTCCCGGGTACACGTATTCCATTCCACCAGGCGAATGCGGCACATTCTTTAATGGTGACATCTTTCAGAGGCCGCACAACGCGAACTGATCCGCCGAATTCGGTGAGAGACGAGCCAGGAGGCCAATGTTCTTGAAACTCTTCGCGGATAGCATGACCACCTCCCTGTGCAACGCAAGAGATCAAGGACACCGCTAAGGTGGTCAAGGACGATCCCAAGAGAAGGTGGGATGCTCCACGGGATTGAGCTGTGAAGAGCAATAGAAGACGAATCAGAATTTGAATCGCCTTAGAAACTGCCGTTGAAGTGGGTAAAGCGGTTAAAAATGCGCGCAAGGCCTCATTAGGGGGAAGTGTCTTGGATGAGTGGGCAAGATTTAGGTCTATTTAGCAGTTGGCGCAAGAGTCATGTCAGAATGTAAAAAGCTCGCCTTCTGTAGGCAAACCGTCTTTGCCTAACTCTAGTGCCAGCTGGGACATGTCAGAGCTGCCTGTCACTCTACACCACCATGATGCGTCGAAAGCGTCTTCCAGTCGTAGAGGGATAAACTCTAGGTTGGCATATGATGCAAGGGCACTCCGTATTTCCTCGGTGCTATTGTGTGCCTGTCCACAAGGTTCTGCAGAGAATCTGGCGGTAACAAAATAACATCATACCTCCGGGAAAGCGCTGGAGACTTCGACATAACATACAGCACAAGTCGTCCATACGTCTGCATTTCGTGGATGATTGATTCCACCTCGAGAATCACCATTTTCGCTGGTGGGCGGGCGACCCGCCAAGTATGTCCTGTAAACCAAATCAAGGAGTACTGCAGAACCGAGTCCACCTGAGAAACCGAGGACCAGAGACCCAGATGCCTTTAGCTTCGGGCGTTTGGAGGTGCCAGTGTTGGCATTGACATGGGGCTCCAGAGCTTTCCGGAATTTGACAGTTACGAGAGGAGTAAAGCAGTCTCTGGACGAACGAGTGTAAGGTAGGCATAGCCGTACGGGTGGCGAAGACGTCACCTGCAGTACACTGCATGGCGTATGACAATGTTGCCGAGGTTCAGCTTACATTTAATACAGTGCTTTCCTTTGTCGAACCTTGGCCGGCCTGCCAGCAAAGGAGTGTGGTTAGGCAGTACACGGTAACGTTGTCTTTGAGTTGCTCACTGGGCATCGAAGCACCATCTTCAGTAATCGGATTACCGCACGATGCCATCGACGCCGTTGAGGACTGCGCAAATGAATCTAAGTGCGGGGTATCTGAAGCAATCTGTGGGGCTACTCCCATTTTGGAAGAAAATAGCCTGATTGATCTTAGTAATGACATGCTACCAATCTGCTCTAGATTCGTCTGGCAGGGTACATATCAACGTCCATAATCGCATTACCCTACCATGAGAGTACATATCGTATGCACCGATGAGGCTACACTTGATTACCACCTTTCTCTGCCACCCGACTCTGACCGTTCTGTCCACCTTGGCTGTTAGCTGCCTCCTTCTCAACAGTCGGAAACTGTTGTGTGTCCTTCGCCATCCTGAGATCATAGCAGAACGTCAACAGATACAGCGTGAACCCGAATGCGATGGTCCACTCGATGACAGCCCCCACGTTAGGAGCATAGAATAGGGTAACTGCGAACGCAATTGCCAAGGCGACGAGGATGCCAGCAATGGTAGCCTTGGCAATATACGCCCGGCGCAGTTTACGCATGTGTTGGTAGTCTTGTGCGATCCATCTATACTCAGCCACCGTGAATATGGCGGAGAGAGCCACCCCGATCATGAACACGAGCAGGAAGATTTGGTGGAGGGACGGGTAGTGCTGGGTGTCGAATCCCGAAAGTAAGGCAAGGCCCAACATTGCGACGAACGCCCCGATGACCGAGAGGACACCGAACACGTGCTCCCGCGTTCGCATCTCCGGGGCAAGTCTACCCCTGTGTCGAAGGAGGCGTTCCAATACGAGACTCAGTAGGAACCCAAGCCCGGTGATGCAACACACAACGACGAAGAGGGGTTTCAGAAAAGATGCGCCTATATCCGAAATATAAGCAATAGATCCTTCTTGTGAGACGTATTTCGGCCGGCCAGAGATGAGCCAGGTAAGCAACATAGCAAGAAGACAGCCAAACCAGATGAAAGCGACGAACGCGGGCACTGCAACGAAAAATCGATGGTGCACGGCACGAAGGTGAAACATGACGTCTCAATCATGCAGGCTCCACAAAATGACGATCAATATGTAGTCCCATCCTGCGTGATAGCCAACATGCACGAACGTTACAAGTCAACATAGACAAATACGGATGACTTCCGACTTACGCTGCTGGCGAGAGCTCACATCAACGTGCGACGGAAATTATGGCCTACGTGTTGGCGACTCATCGAGTGATAAGCTACCTCCATCCCACGTCCAGCCTGCAGGCGAACATATAAAGCAGGTACTGCGGGTAGCCTGTACTTTGCCGACACCCTCTTCTAAGTTTATCGACCAATCGCCATGACCGTGTACCGATTGCCCGAAGATTAAGTAGAGTTAAAAAAAAGTACCGTCTCCTACCTTGTATCCGCTAAAGCGAGCAAGCAAGCATAGCGTCCCGTACCGCCAGATACGTTGGACGAAGTTGGGACAAGGAGTCTCCGTAGCGGCCTCGCCGCTAGAAACACCTACTGTCGATAACCTACGATTGGATAGGAGTGCACTATGGTTGTCAGTGGCCGACGGCCCCATTGTACCAGACAAGTCAGATTTGGCCACCTAAGGAGTTAGTCGTCCTCCTGAATGCGTGATGTTCAGGAAGTTTCGTATTATTAGTTAGCAGTGGCCAAATTTACATCCTTCGCGCATGATCCCTGCTGACTTTGGCAAGAAGGCAAGATGTCCGCAGAGTCGACAGGGAAAGTAGATATAGAAATGGCGAAGGAGAGCTCCCAGACGGAGAGAATACAATTCTGGATCAGTCGAGTTCACGGATCTCCCTGTAACGCGTGATGCACGATGTCCGGGCCAAACCAGGCCGACAAGCTGAAGTAGTTGAGGTGTGGGGAGGGTAGATTGCGACAGCGTCGATTGGCGTTTTGGGGGTAATCGAGTCACCCAAGGCTTCAATGAACCATTACAGCCGTTTGTCATTTATGCCGTAAAAAATCAGGTTGGTAGAGGTCCCGAGGGCAAACAATCGAGCACAGGAAGAAGTGCAGGCGAGGTTCGAGTGATACTACACTATCTCAAACTCCAATGGTTTTCGAGATCTATCCATTTCTGATATTGGAAAAGATACTGGCGGTGTCCATGGCTTGAAAAGATATAGGTAAATGCGAGAGTGCGAATTTCGCCATTGGTCTAACGTTCAATATACTACTCTTTAAACGATGGTAATGACAGTAAGCGATGGCAAGGATGGAAGAATGTCCAGGGTCATTAAAGGTGTCCATGTGGCAGCGGAACAACTGTCCGAACTGATCTAGAGAATAATCACTGGCGCTAACACATTGCTAGTTGGCTGGCACGCTCTGAAATGATCCCACGTTAGTTACAAACTCGACAGTTTGACAGGTTGCGCCGTACCGGGGTAGTACCAGAACGAGACGGCAATGATGACATACAAACCTGGAAAGAAAATGAGCACGATGGAGAAGGAACTGAATACTGTACTTACATATCAAAATCGTCCCTTCAAGCCAATTGGATTTTCCATCAGCGACGACTTGGCTCATCGTTTGAACTGAATAGTGTTGAGTCAGATATACAACATGTTGAATGTGGGACACACCGGCAATGTAGAGCACCTGCAAAAGTTGTGAGCAGATTACATAACAAAGAAATCGACCATTCTGTACTCACAACGGACTCGAAAGGGTCAAATAGTAAGACCAAAGGCCTGTTAATCGCCCACCCTAGTGCCACCATCAATCTGCAGCATGGTGTCAATCCATCTTAATACCAGTGGGAACGGCAGGCCGGAAAGTTGCTTACGGAATGACAAATAATGTAGTTTGCTGATAGGTGGAGGCGTTAAGAGGTGTGGGATTAAGGCAAGAACCAACTCACTATGGTAGAATTAACAGCAACACTGATACTCAGGCTAAGCTGATCCCTCACGGAAACGTTCATCGCAGTCACGCATTCTGCAAAGACGATGCATTTCGTCAATCTTCCACGAACATGGAACCGACAACGTACCGGCGATAGAGCTGACGGCGGGGAGTAAGATCAGACCGATCCACCGCTTGCTAATGGCCCCAGATATTCCATTCATACTCTCAACCAGGTCATCTGCATTAAAAGCAACCGCCTAGATTACTCTTCGTCAGTTATGGGAGAAAAAGAGATGGATCAGAACATAACCTACGACCGTCACTAGTGTCAGTAGTAAGATAGTCATAGCCCAACTCAAACGGGGTTCTTTAAACGATTTAGCAGATGTCACGGAGGGGCCAGCATCATCGGATCGTGGAATCTCCTCAGTGCTCATTGGTTCTGGAGATGTGCACCGCCGAGTGTCATTAATGATGGTGGACGAGTTACCAGATGACTTCGACCCTGACACAGTGGGAGTCGAGCCTATTTCTGGGTCCGGCCTATTGTAGTCATCGTCACCAAATGACTTTGGGACAAGGCGGATGCCATGATTAAGGTTGGCGGGTACCGAGGTCGTATCGCCAGGCTTGTGAACGGGGCTATTTGTCAAGGTTGCTTCAGAGGTGGAGTAAAGGAGGGGATCCTTTCGGAACGAGGTCAATGAGGATCGGTCACTGCTTCCAGTGAAACCCGTGCCAGCTGATAGCACTTTACTGGTATTCGAGCTCCATGACCGTGGAAGAATACGAGAGCCAATGGATAGCTTCACGGGAAGCCTGTTGCTCTTTTGCTTGACATCTTCGTAAAGGTGGGTGTGAGACCAAAATTGAAAAACCAAATACGCCACATAAACTGAAAAGAATGGAGCAGTCTACAATCACTTCAATGTATGCAACTTACTGAACGTCAGCACCGCAGACACCTAGCAGCGATGAGTCAAAGAAATGCACTCTCACTTTGGAATACTTACCCCATAGCTCATTTTCAAGATATGTTTCCTCTGAGCTGCGAAGGTGGGTTGATCCCCATCGTCGTCAAGGGCGAAGTGATAAGCAGCGGGAAGTAGAAGGACACCAACGCTGATGCTCAATAAAGATGTGTGTATCTGAGTCGCAGCTATCTATCGTGACGGGCTGTTGTGTTTGTGGAGGAAGGGTTGTACCTACTTTGATCGAAGCCTTGCTCAGAAAACTTCAAACCTCCCGCGAAGAAGCACATCCCCAAGATGAGGACTGTGATATATATCAAATGACGAGACAGGATGGAGGGCATAGAACACTTACGGAGTCTGCTCAGTATGGAACCTATTACTGCCGAAGGAAGTTAGAACCTAGTGCATTCAGAAAGGAGGCAACCAACGCGATGCTTGCACGACGCGCAGTTCGCACTTCCTCAACGCGGTGATCTATCCTTGGTATTAGATGCATCGTTTACCTGACCCTCGAGACTAACCGCAACAACCACTTCGACACTGATGAATGGTGACGTGAGAAGCATAAATAAAATAACAACTCCACGTACATGTTACTCTTGGAAGGAATGGGGTCAATATAATTCTGCGGGATCACAGGGAAGGACTTACCATGCTGGCATTAAGCAAGCCTGTCCTAGCTCCCCCTACTCGTAGAGCTAACTCTCGTATGGTCAAATCATGCAACTATTCAAAAATATGACATTCTAGGGTCTCACAGCGCTGGATATGCTTACCTTCACCAAGGGAATCATGGACAGGGTACAAACTACAGGTGGTTCTCAACAAAGCTTCATTCCCCAGGGGGAATACTTACATATAAAGACGAGGCTATGATGGTTCCCCAAGATCGAACTTAATACCCACTACACAAATTGTTCCACATTCAGCTTTTTTGTAAGATGGGTAAGTCATGGTTCATAACCCACCGAAACGGGAATAAGAAACAGCAAAAGGTTGAGCCCTACGGTCATCAGTATGCCGCAGTACAAAAGAGACGCTCGTCCTTACAAGAACCGAAGACGATAATCCTCCATCCTTGCCATATAGCTGTTCGTCTCTTTCCGTTACTGCCTGAATTGCCAGAATCCCCGGGCGGTTGAGAAAGGTGCGTTGGGAGCTCGGAGAACGATGGGTAGTTCCACATGGAGGGCCGGCCACCCGTCCCATTACCCTTCTCCACCAGGTTTACGGTCGATGCGCACGACATCGCTGAGAGACGGAAATCTGATCTCGATGGCGAAGTTGTCGGGCTCATATCACCAACGAAAAAGGCAGGGTCTGAACCGCGCGCCGCAAGCATGGACGAGGGTGCTGAGATGTCATACGCTTGCCGGATGTCTAGCGGAGCAGAGTCCCGACGTATACCGGGGAAACTCATCGTGACCACCCAACGCAAGTGACGACCAGGGAGCAGGAAGGGCTGCGGCGAGTTAAACTTGTCATAGTACTTGATATAATATTCTCGTACGCTCTAGTCGGGTATAACGTCGGCAAAGTACTGTGGCATGTGGACACTAGCGAGTTGACTAGAGCCGTTCGTAAATACCTTCCAAAATTAGCAATTGTCCTCGGGGACCGTATAGTAGCGTAGGTGGCTGTGCTCGTAGTTTGAATACACTGCGGGAGCCAACAAAACAAGGAGTGGCAGTGGCTAGGAAAAAGTCACTATAGTCAGGCACCCGAGACCTGCTCCGGTGTAAAATGCAGGAGTGTAGGGTAGGTGGTAAGAGTAGCGGTGCTACTCGGAGCCACACGGGCTCACCGGGACCTGTCACGTTGTTACGCGTGACAACCAAGCTCGTTTCTCTCGCCAGTGCTTTTGTCGTCGTCTCCGAAGCTTGCATCATGTTCAACGCCTCTCTACGTGCTGTCAGACCAGTTGCCCTCCGTGCTACTCGGTCTGCGCAACTCAGCGCCATCCGCGGACTCTCTACGACCTCTACTGTGCGCTCAGACCACCACCCTCCAGCTATCTTTGGCCCTGGTGCAAAGCCAGGTGAGATCGCTACAGACGAGCAGCAGGCTACTGGCCTTGAGCGGTTCCAGCTTTTGGCCGAGATACAGGGTGTAGATGCTTTTGACAAGGCACCCCTCGACTCGAGTCGCGTAGGTACATTGGAAGATCCCATCAAGGTCTTCTCCTTGGTATGTTCAAAGGGTTTGCGCAAAACGAAGTATCACACCAATGAACTCATACCCTAGGATACCGAGCGTCTCGTTGGCTGCACCGGCTCTCCCGCTGACTCCCATGATATCCATTGGTTCCAACTCCGCAAGGACAAGAACCGTCGTTGTCCCGAATGTGGTTCCGGTCAGTACATGATTCTTTCATAGTATGCCGCCGTCTCACTCTGGGGCAGCGTACGCTCTTGACTACCAAGGTCATCCTCACGAAGACGTGCACCACCATTAAATTAAAAGGAGGATAGTCGAGCAAGACATGGATAATCGGATACTAGTTCTCCGTTCAACCTACCGATGTAGCTTCTATTCACCACCCAGCTAGGCTCAACAATTCATTGCATGCAGTATGGCTGGTCACCGAATGTTCGACGCCGTGATGCCAGGGTAGTCTCAAGTCTGACCTGATTTGTCTTGTCTCCTCTACGAGCATGACATACTAGTAGGAGTGGCATCCTCTTACACTAGTCAGACGCGGAGTGTAAACCCAAAGTGTTCTTCCAAGAGTGAAATCTGTGACGTTCACCGAATAAGTGTAATGCAATGTGGGTCGGCGTGGTATACGTATCTTGTGATGTCTCCATCAGTTTGTTACACTGTTAGGCCCCTTCGTCTGCATCATCTTCTCACATGCCCAGACGACCTGTGTTACTTCACCTAACAAATATTAAGGCGACAAAGTCAAGGAGCTGTGCTCATGATCAACGGACATCTTCAAATCCTCATCCGATCCGGAAAAGCCGTCGTCATGTGAAGCAGCTTGTCGCGCTATCGACCTGACCTTGCATCTATTTTAATCGCCGGCCTGTCATTCATTACTAGTAGACCGCCCTCCCCATCGGCCTCTCGATATATCGTTGACAACGTAACTTCCCCAGGACGAGTTCGCCAGAAAGAGTGCAGATAACCCAGTACACCGCCTGGAATACAAAGGACACCATCTTAAGAATAATGAAGTCGGCCGAATTCGGCGGTGTTGGCATTTTCGATCCGCCCATGTTGCAACGTGGGTTATGAATTCCATTGGTTTTCGCGCGGCGAGATCAAGGTCAGGTCAGAGTTGAGGTACGTTCCCTTGTTGGGTATAAGAGCCAGTTACCATTCTCGCAGTGACCAGGACCCTCAGCGTCTTGCGACTTGATCGTGCACCGGACACGTTCCAAGGTCTGGGAAGTTCAACGCTATGCACGATGGGGCTCTGACGTCGCCCGTGTGCCTGGTATGTGCATCATCGCCACCTTCGAACTCACTGCGTCAGTGAATTCACAACACACAGTACACCGACCGTACCATTGGAGTGAATCCATGAGTGTCGGTTGCGGAACTGACCGCGCCGGCATTCACTTGTCCCACCTACCCGTGCTACCTACATATCTCGATATCGCGCGGGCACGCAATACCAGTGCGAATGAATTCATTGTACGTACGGTCGTGAATATGACGTGTTTGTCCGCTATCTTTCCTCGTAACCCGTCTACTTGGTTCTCGGCTGTGGTTTGTGGAAGCTTTTCGTTAACTCTCAGATCATCGTGGGTGGTGCGCCCTGCTTTGCAGTGTCATCCTTACGTGTTCCTTGAATAGGGTCGAGTGTGAGTTCCACTGCAGAAGGATTTTGATGGCTATGTACATAGTTCTGCGTTTGATACATGGCTGACTTGAGAAAGAAATGTTCGTCAGAAGCCATTGCGGCAGACCATTGCAAGCTACTGGTAGTGGCGCCTACGTCGGACCGAGTCATACAAGCATACGTTGGCGAATGGCAGTGAGACCTCATCAGTGACGAAGTCCCCGCACCTCTGGCCTAGGGGCTATGTCGACGAGTTCCATGGAAAACCCTACCACTTATGATCTAGTCGCTCAGCTATGAGCATTATTCCAGAAGTGAGGGCAGTTCAGAAGCCCGGGTATGACTAAATTACCGAGACGTCGCGAGCGCTACAACAAAGACTACTCATACAAGAACAAACGGAAAAAAAAAACACAGATACAACGCCATTAGCCTCGATTAGGGTATACAGGTACGGGGGGTAATCGTGAAATGTGGAGAGACGTCCAGGAAGACATCGCTCTCGAAAACGTGTATGGGTCGCTTAGGGTAAAGGTTACTTCTATGAACGCTGCTATGCTTCGGGGGTGCTTGGCCCCATGCGAAACGCACGCGGACTGGAGCAAGATTAACTTTAGAACAAATTGGGATGACGCTTCTTGCTCTTCTCATGACGTTTGCAGTCGCTGTTGTTGAAGAAGCTCTGGTCACAACCTGGAATGCTGCACTTGAATTGACGTTCGCCTGTGTGTGACTGCCGGTGACCTAGAGGGACGTTAGCTGAACGGGCAGTAAACCATAGACCAATCGCAGACCCACGTTTCAAGCTAAACTGCGCCGTGAATGTCTGGTGGCACTCTTCGCACCTGAATTGAGCTTCGTGCTTTCGACGTCGCTCGTTCGCTTGTAACATTGCTTGGGTTGCAATGCAGGACCTGGAAGTGGACGGCGTGGAACGACTACGGTGATGACCCAGAACGCGTGGCGGGAGAATGTCACTCGTCGCGATGGATTCACTTGACATGTGATGGGGGCGTGAATAGGGAAGATGACCAAAATAATCAATGGAGCATGGAGAAGCAGGATAGGAGTTCTCCTCTGGGGTGGCCGACGAGGGTAAAGACATATGTTCAATGTCGGAGCTGAATTCGCTATGTACGGATCCTGGGGATTGCGACCCGTTGTAGGAAGAAGAGGGCGAAGGCGAAGGGGGTGAAGGTAAAAGGTATTGACTATCCATTGTTCGAGCGGGGATGGAATGGGCCTCAGCCGGCCCACTTATAAAGTACAATTCCGACCCGAGTCTTTCCCCGTCGAATACGTTGGGCTGGAAGTCTGCAGCCTCGCCTGGGCGTTGAGTTAATGATGATGTGGCGCAACCAATCTTACGGTTTCGCTCACCTCTATCTTCTGAGAGAAAAAGGCTACCTGTGTAACTGTAATCATCCTTTGGGGATTGACCATACCATCCAGAGTTGATGAAATCATCAATTGAGAGAGGGTTGCTGTCAAGGTGTGAGATGGTAACTATGAATCAGACCAAACAATGAACACGTACCAGGGATGAGGATCAAAGGCCTCAGAAGACTGTGAGATGGAAGGGGTGGCAATGACTCTCGCTTCAGAGGACATAGTGGTCTCGGAGTCAGAAGAGTAGCGGCTGAAGTGGGTGGTGAGTGAGTCAACTGGAACCGCCTAAAACACAGACAGTCTTACAGAGAGGGTGAAGTCTGGTACCCGTCTGTTTCGGTTGAGATGTGGATGGAAGGGATAGAGTTGACGTCCATGGGTTGGTCGGATGATCGAGAGGAGATTGTCAGTGAAGGGAGTCATAGAATTCATGAATGGCTACCCTTTATATAGTCCAAGGCCAAAATGGGCACACCAAGAGGCGCCAGCCGGCAACACTTCCAAACGCCCTACAAGACGAGAAGAGTGAGAGGACCAAGATCCAGGGGATCGGCAGGCAATACGTCAAGGATCACGGCATTGGAGTGAACCTGTCCGTATCAGCCCAAACTCGGCGTTTCGGTGTGGCAAAAGTGCACTTTGGCCTGGCAGATTTTGCATGTTTGTGACGAACATATGACTCTGAGAGAGCCGGAGAGGACGGCCTTCTCCGAGGGAATTCTGTAGGTCACTTCTGAATGGAATGTTTCTCCGACTAACCGACGCGAACATAGCCCCAACCTGGCCAACGAGAAGGTGGGTGCATAGACTTTAGGCTGTGCATTCCAGAGAAAGGGGGAGGCATGAATGGCACGCTATGGCAGCGCTTTGGAGGGCTCATCTCCCCATGATCACGTGACGTCAGATCACTCGTCAACGTTCTCAAGTCACACAATGGGTGAATTCAATCGTTCACCACAGCACGCCGGTGGCACTGAAGAAAATCCGGCCACGCGCCGCCCACACCGATGCTGTTGCCGTGCACGGTTCGTACAATAAGGTGTCACCGACTTGTATACCGTGTTTAAGGGATGCCCAACATTTTCAAGCCAAAGAATAAATTTTTCTCAGGACCCACCCGTTGATGGCGTGAGCGTGGGGTTGGCCAGGTTAACACGAGTTTGCAACGTGCTTCCCCGCGTTGGTCCGAGCCTGCCAACCGATCTTCCCTAATAAGTAGGCCAAGTTACTGCGTATTTGTAATCAACGTAGACCCATTAGTGAAACGTTCGAAATGGTCGGGGCTTGGCTGATGATGGCCAACAAAGCCAATGTTGCAATTGCGTACCCAACCCCCCCATCATTTCCACTTCACATCAGGGCGGATATACCCGGCCTCCATTGCAATCAATAACGCCCAAGCACTTCCGCAACCCTTATTGACGATAATATTACCCCATCATCATCATACACTGACTTTTAGTCCTCGTCTTCGCTTCCATACTCAGCTAGACCCAGCCCCGCGGTCGTTCGATTAGGTTGCGGATTGAAGGGCGCAATCGATGCGTTGCCACCATGTTGTCGTCTTATTTCAGCAAAATATTTCAAGCCCTCCAAGGTGTCAGCCGAAAGAAGGCCTTGGGGTTTCGGGGATTCGGAACGTTGCATATTTGGTGGTGTGAAGTCCAGTTTCCTTCGTTTAGCATTGGGGCCGTCTTCAGAGACCTCGCCGTCCACTTCCAACACCTCGCCCTCGTCGTCTAGCATATCTCCCTCCTCCAGCGCTCGCACTGCCCGCATGGCCTGGACTATACAGGGATCCATCCGCGCCTTGATGGCCTCCTGCCCCTGTTCCTCCAGCCACCTTTTCTCTTGTTCCTTCGACACGGGATTGGGATCCTCTGTCGCCCATCGCACGTTCAAGATCTCATCGTTATCCAGGGATTGGCATGCCATGGCCTCTTTGGCAAACTGTGCGTTGAATTCCGACTTGTATGTCACGAAAGCAACACTTCGGTACTGCAGAACACGTACTTTGAACGAGATGTCAGCAATCATCGCGCGGTAAACATGGGAAGTACTCGCTCTTTTCAATCTCGCCCCATTCTCTAAAGTGTCGAATGACTATTTCCTCCGTTTCGGGGCCGGGCCCTGTCTCCTTGATCCGGCCAATGTACAAGGTGCGATTCTGTCGGTTGAAACTGCCAACGCCACCCATATCGTCCCGGTAGTCTGCAAACTTCTCTCGTGCGAAGCAATCCTTCGAACTATCGGGCAGAGCGTTGTCGGGATCTGGGAGCGTGTGCAGGTAGTTGCATTCCCAACCGTACGGACAGCAACCGCGAGCGAAAAAGAGACAGCAGTATTTATTCCCGGTAGTATTTGCTCTAGTAAGGCCACTGTCCTTCTTGATGTGACATCGCGTCTGCGACTTGACCTTGCTGTAGGGCGGGGTTATAGTATGCCTTATGCACCACCGTAGAAACACGCACTTGGAGTAATTATCCTCGCGATCACCGCCGGCCCATTTATTGTACCAAATGTCTATGGAGTATAGTCAGGATGTTGCCAAGCGTCGGGTTGCGCGCCGTGATAACACGCACTGTACTCCTTCCCAGTCTGTGGTGTCTCCTTTCTCTCGACTTCGCCAGGTTGGACCTGTTTTCGTGCAGGCTTCAAAGGCTTCTTCGTGGGTTTTGGTTTGGTGATCGCCACCGTCGAGGTTTCATTCGTGCTCATGGTTGTAACCACTGCACAGTCCAGACTGTCAGCAGTGTAGCTGCTCGTTAGTGGAGCGTCACGTGACATGCACTCCTGTAGCCGAGTGCGCCGTCGGTATCAACCCTAGTACCATACCCCGATGCCCTCCAAACGTCCTTCTCACTTTACTACCGAATTAAACGTATAACCTATGGCTCGCCACTCTGCCTTACTATCATCTTGCACGCCCAGTAAAGTTTCCCCTGCAGAAGTTACAATCGGTCATGTGTGAGTGCATTATTACGTCTCGCTGAGAACACATCTCCTCAGCCTCGCTATCTGCCTCGGGTCATTTCAGCCAACTGCGTGATCTCGTAATTTGCCCACAAGAGCCAGGCGTCCTTAACTATGTACAAAACACCTCTATTGTGGAACATGATCTCTACGCGCCAGACTTGGTGAGCTTGCCACTTCGCTTTCCCTATGCCCTAATCCCATGACCTCCTCATCCTTCCACAGCCACCCCGGACCATTGCGGATCTTCCATTCATCCCCAACACTCTGACATCCCTCCCTGTACCTGGAACAGACAAGACTCTGTTGGCTGTTGGTGGCCAGGAAGCGGAAATCCATCTTTCACTCCACAATCGATCCTCGCGATCCGAACGGCGGAACAACCATCTATCGAGGCCGCGTTGTAATTATGATATCTGGAATTTCTTTATGAGGCTCTCCGGATCGATTAATAACTCCGTCCTGCTGAGTTCTCTTAGCTTAACGAGGTCCAACGAAAGTAGCGTCGAGCCTAGGCTCGCTGTCAGTAACAACGACTGGAAAGTCAAGTTTTATGATGTCCCGATCTGCGAAGACTCTGCACCGAAAGAGATACGACAGTGTGGTATGTTGAGGCTAGAAGAGCCGGTCAACCATTGTGAGTGTGCTACCCGGTCAAGATTGAACTAGACAAGACTGACCGGCGTGTGAAGCATCCATATCTCCCGATGGGAGAACCCTCCTGTCCGTAGGGGACTCGCCCCGGATTTATCTACACCAGCTTACAGGTGGTGCACACATCACCTTCAATCCTATCGTCACCCTCAGTGTCCCACCCCCCGACACGCGGCTATACTCGGCAGCCCTCGCCGCCTCTTTTTCAACAGCGTTCTCTGCAGACGGAATGAAGTTCGCTGTTGCATCTCAAGAGGGCGTGGTGGCCGTCTGGGACGTACGAAGCACGAAGCCTATGAAGGTCATACAAACTGACAAAACGCGGTTGCCAACCGGACAGCATGGGAATGGCTACTCCAGTGATTGGCTTAGCGACGATCCAAATGAGTGGACGAGGAGCGGTTCAAGAGCCCCCGGATGGGGGGCTCGAAATGTCAAATTCGGTTCGGGCGGTACGAATGGTCGCCCAGGGAAGGAGTTAATGATGTTCACGGAGGTGGGTTACGTTTCCGTACCAGCTCTGTTGCGCTTTTCTCACTGCCTATGATTGACTCAGCACACGAATCTTCTGCACGTTTTCGATGCTCGTACCTTTGAACAGGAGGAAATCGTGCGCGTTCCAGGCGTTTCCAAGCGAAAAACAGTGTCCTCTCGGTCTCTGTTTAATCCTTCGTCCTTGGATCCGATACCACCACGACGCCACATTCCGGCTCCACACACGACACGTGCATTGGACGAATTTTTCGGAGGGGTCGTTCCAGATAATGGTCCAATCGCTTCGTGGCACCCTCCACGGCGCGAGTTCCATCGTGGGGACGGAATGGGCGATGAACACGACCATGCCTTTTTTGCCGCGACCCGCGATCGTCGTAACGCCCGAACTCACATCGCGGAGAGGATCTCACCGCCCAGTGGTTGGGCAGTTGACAGGCATGAGACCACGTACGGTACTGGTGACGTTGCTCCGGAGGATGTGGAGATGGACGTGGACGAGATGGAGGGCGATTGTGTTTCTTCACGTGGACCGTCACGGTCTTCTTCACCCCCACCATCGGTTCATCTTCCGGTACAGCCTTCGCCCTCCCCAACACGCAGTGCCGTGGGTGGTCGGCATGCAAGTGCACGACCGTCTTCCCGCCCTCGTCACAGGACCATCACTCGAGAAGACGCTATTTTCGATCTAACCTTAACTCAGGACTATGATTACGATATCGCCGGGACGTGTTTCGACCCTGATGGAGGGCTTATCTACGTGGCTACCACGGACTGCATATCAGAATGGGAGGTAAGGGGGGCAAGCAGGCGGTGGTGGGGCGGTTCGGAGTGGGTCTGAGTTGTGCCCCAAGTGATATTTGGTTTCGTCGCGCTTTCGTGCTTCTACTGAAGTACATTCTTATCGACACGACCGCCATGATTACATAGTCAAATCTGTTCTGTACTTTACATACATGTCATAAGTTTGTTTTTTTGCATGTTGTAGCTCATTTTATCGAAGTCGTCGCATCCTCAGGTGGCCCGCATCTGAAACAGCTACCCTCTTCTGCGGTGATCGATCTAATCATTGTATCTACGGGTATTTGGACGATCTTGACTTCTTCCGTTTCGGACGGGGCTTTCGGAGCACTGAGACGGCGCAAGGGAACAGAAATAGCTGGAGGGCTCCATATAAGTACTTTCATTTCAGAGCCCTCCATGAACTATTAACGAGCCCCACCCCGATGGGCCTCGCCTACTTTGGGTTTCGATGAGATATATCCCCGATGGGGAAACTGCGGGGTGCAAACGCCTCCCAAACGTTATGCAATCATCGTGTCCTTTGATACGACGACCCTGGAAACACGAACCAATTCCATTCTATGAGCAGATGCCTAATTCAATGCAACATAAAGTGCTGACCACAGGCCACGACGAATCGGACGCGGTGCTGGTGCGGACATTATGACGTCTAGACACTGCCAAGCACGGCCGTGAAATGTGTGTTCTAAGGGGATGTTCGACGCTTTGTTCGAACGTTTCCGTACCGTATACGTCGAGGTATGTACCCCCTAGAAGCCCAGGCCTCGTCCCGGCGCTTGCCAAGCTGTGGAGGGCTATGACTGCTGACCGGATCGTGCACTACTCGAACCTACCAGTGACTTGGGACCGTCCACTGGGGAACCCATTCGATAGGAAATCTCACACGGACCATGGCGTGGGCATGACGATTGTGGCAGGGACTGAATATGATACTGCCATCGCGCCGATCGACGAAGTAAAGCATAACTGGTGTGGTCTGAAATGTACATATTGTCAGACCGTGGAGACCTCACCACGACTGGTAGGTTTCAAAATGTTCATTGTGCCTGAGCCAGAAGCACAAGGACCGTTGAGGAGTCCATCGGCTATGGCGGCCTGTTCCCGATAGAATATCATTGCAAGTGTTCTTATTGTTGTGGATGGCGTTCAACGTTCGGACGTGGAACGCTACTTCATGTAACGTGCTACACATTCATGAGATCTGCAAGGTCCGAATGTAGCACGATGTGAACATTGCGAAGACGGATGACTACATTATCACACGAAATTGGCTCAACAGTACTGCCAGAATTTCTCAATATTTCGTACATCACTGGCCGAAAGAGGAAACTATCCAGGAGAATGGTTGTCGATAAGATTAGACGGTGGCATTTCTGCGCAAAAGCCTCCGTTAGACCCGACCTCCAAACGCCTATGTTAGTGAACGGGTCGCACCTTTCACGCTCCTACTGTCGTTCTGCATTCCTCAAGGCTTTCTCAAATGCAGCGACTTGCTCACAGACCCGCACTTTCTCGCTGCGTAGGGTTAATGGCACACCCCTGACTGCAAATCGCTTGCACCAGTCGCCGTGCCTTGATTCCAGGACGCGTGGGCATTTGCGCGCTTTCAGTTTCTGCAATGTAAGGTGGAACTCCCCGGGTAACGCAAAAGTAGCCAAGCCCCCAGAATCCACTCAGAGCATCCAGGCGACGTCAACCAAAACTTCCCCCCGGGAGCAACGCAGGAAAGATTGGGTGGTTGTCCAGAAATTGATGGAGAACGTTTGGCCCAAGAATGATTGGAGCACTCGGGGAAGAGTGGTCCTCGGTTTTGTTTTACTCATTTCTGCCAAGGTGTGGATGTCATCCTCACGCAAGCTGTGCAAGGCCCTCATCAATGCTCAAAGGTATTGAACGTACAAGTCCCGCAGCTGTTCAAGACCATCATTGATGTTCTCAATATCGAGGCGGGATCCCAAAGTACCGTCTGGGTCGTGGCTGGCTCGCTCATACTCGGATGTATGCAAGTAAATATGAACTCGGCTTTTGACATTGACAACTTATCCTAGATGGGGCTGCACGCATCGGAGCAACGTTGTTTGGGGAGCTCTTGAGTGCCGTATTTGCTAATATCGGCCAGCGCGCTATTCGAAAGGTTGCTCGGGAAACGTTCGAACACTTGTTAAATCTAGATCTCAAATTCCATTTGTCCCGTCAAACTGGCGGGCTAACGCGTGCCATCGATCGCGGAACAAAGTCAGGATCTTCCCCTTACATTTCCTGACCCGACCTTTTCACACTTGCATGTCCTAGGGGAATTGCTTTCATGCTACAAGCCATCCTATTTCGGATTGTTCCAACTGCCTTTGAAATATCTATGGTTTGCGGCATCCTGGTATCTGCATATCTTGTACTACCGATAGGTGGCGACTAACCATTGTTTCCAAGACCTACAAATTTGGTTGGGATTTTGCTGCGATCACGTTGACAACATTGGCGGCATATACCTGGTTCACCGTGCGGACGACTTCGTGGCGGTAGGTGGGATTAGCAGATTGCAAAGCTCTTCTCCTCATTCACCCATAGGACCCAGTTCCGACGTGACGCAAATAAGGCAGACAACAAGGCCGCGGCCGTTGGCGTGGACTCGTTGATCAACTATGAAGCTGTCAAAGTATGTCCGCTCCAGTGGCCTAGTCAATTCTTTTACTTACTTGGCTCCCTTAAGCACTTCAACAATGAGAAGTACGAGGTTGCTCAATATGACAAATACCTCAAGCAGTACGAAAACTCTTCAGTCAAGATCACCACGTCATTAGCGTATCTAAATTCAGGGCAGAGTATCATATTCTCTACGGCACTTACGGCTACGATGTTCCTGGCAGCTCAAGGGGTATTGAATGGTCCTCACTCTTTTTCTGCTGATTTGGTCTTGGCGTTAATTTGGCGAATTTACAGGGACTATGACGGTCGGTGATCTTGTGATGGTGAACCAGCTCATTTTCCAATTATCGCTGCCCCTCAACTTCCTCGGCTCTATCTACCGAGAGATACGACAAAATTTGTTGGATATGGAGGCGCTGTTCAACTTACAAACCGAGAACGTGCCCGTCAAGGTAATCATGCAACCAACGATCGCTAACCTTGCTGATGGCCAACGTTTACCCAGGATAAACCCGCAGCTCGACCACTGATCTTGAAAGGTGGTTCAATCCGATTTGAGAATGTCACGTTTGGTTACCATCCTGACCGTCCGATCTTTCGCAACCTTTCCTTCACTGTACCTGCCGGCAAGAAGGTGGCCATCGTCGGTCCCTCTGGTTGCGGGAAGTCGACTGTTTTCCGGGTTCTTTTCCGATTCTACGATCCTTGGTCAGGGCAAATTTTGATCGACGATCAAAATGTTCAAGATGTTCAATTAGAGAGTCTAAGGCACAATGTCGGAGTTGTTCCACAGGACACGCCTCTTTTCCATTCGGACATCATGCACAATATCCGATATGGCCGTCTTGACGCAACAGACGAGGAAGTCAAGGCCGCCGCTATGAAAGCGAGTGTGCATGACACCGTAATAAGCCTGCCAGATGGATACGGAACAACCGTTGGTGAACGCGGACTCATGATATCAGGAGGGGAAAAGCAACGCTTGGCTATTGCTAGAGTGTTACTTAAGGATCCCCCAATCCTGTTCTTTGACGAAGCTGTGGGTCCCTCCTCTTCATCTTACTATGCAGATCTCATTAACTTCCTGCCATAGACTTCTGCTCTCGATGCCCAAACCGAAACGGAAATCATGCGCAGTGTCAACAACATCTTGTTGGGTAGTGCTCGGACGAGTATTTTCATCGCGCACAGACTACGTACCATCGTCGAAGCTGGTAAGCCAATGCTGATGATGCTCGATAGGTACGACGACGACGAGACTAATACCACTCTTTTCCCTCAGACCTTATCATTGTTCTGAGAGATGGGCAAGTCGTGGAGCAGGGCACACACGAAGAACTGTTGCGTTCTGGCGGCGTGTATCATGACATGTGGTTACAGCAAGCCCTAGACAGTACCTCAGAGACGGCGAGCCCACCACAGCCATGAGTCTCTTGTTTATTGATGTGAAACGATTACACTATTCAGTTTCAAGTAAAATGCCAGTACGAGTTTACAGCATATACAGCAACAGCAAAGTTTTCGAGATTGTTCAGAAGTTCACCTTCATTCCAATCGTCCTCGTAACCAGCTCAACAATCCCTTTGTCCCTTCACGCTCCCACACTTTCCTTTGCGGAATTCTGAAACTGTTGTGAAGTGTTGAAACAGGTTGTCGCTCAGCCAGGTTAGGCAAAAAAAAAAAAAGGAACTTACACGTTCCCATCAACGAGGAACACGTCTAACGGCAAGAGGCCAAGTTCCGGAGGCAGTTTGGCGATCTCATTGTCCCTCAAGTCGAGTTCCTCGAGTTTCCAATCAGATAACACACGGTGACCTTTGAATACTTCCGCGAGTTCCTGGAAACCATCAAGATCCGTGATGCGGTTTCCCCTTAGCCGTAGGTGTCTCAAGCCCTTACGAGCAGGTGTGTCTTGAGGAGATGCCATGATAAGCCCTGCGAGCACATCCTTCCGCAGTGCTGAGGACGTGAGGAAGTTGTATGTCAGGTCGAGGGTGCGCAGACTAGGAAATAACCTCGTAAGCAAGGGCAATAGTGCCTCCGTTGACTTTGGTGGTGCCGAAAGGCTGTCTTCTCCTTGGTGCATCACCGTAACCGTGTCACCGAAACCACAGCCACCGAGTACGAGTTCCTCGAGGGCAGGTAACAATGGAAACCCCGATTCACTAGTAAGAGACGGTAGAACAACGCTCAAGTCCAACTTCCTGTTGCTCAGCACGAGAGTCTGCAGGGTCTGTGCGAACGGCTGAGCTGAGATGACCGTTAATGGAAGAGTAGGCGTCGGAAGAGCGATGTCGATCTTTCCCTTCGATAGTGACGGACCCAATGTAGAAGCTGCCAGGGAGAACGAACGTGTGTGAGATCTCGTTGGAGGAGCCAGAGGAGGAAGGGTCAGGGTCTGCGTTCCACCATTGAAGTACTGCATGTTGGTGAGATTGACGATCGGGGGTTGGGAGGTGCAGGAGCCCGGAACAGAAGAACACTGGGAGCTGGCTGGGGAGTCAATTTTCCGTTCTGGCTGGGAGGTAGCACCGTCTGAGGCCGCCGGACGCGCTGTACAGGATGGCCGCCGTACACCCTCCACAAACAAATCATGTTCGTTCTCCCGCGCCTCTCTGGCTTGCTCCTGTGCTGGCTGGGTCTCCTTGGGCAAGCTGTCTGCCCAGTCGGAACCCTGGGATTGTCCATTCCTGTGCCTTGCCCGCCTCTCCGCCTCGATCTCCCAAGGTTCCTTAACCACTTTCTTGCCTACAGCAATCCTAAGCATGCCTTCAGGTGGCTCGTCCTTCGTAAAGTCAAATAGGAGGGTCTGCTTGAGACCAGAAAGTGCTTTCTGTACACCGCCGGTGGTCGCTTGAGTTTCCTCTAAGTCCAACAAACCTAACGCAGGAAATACTCGGGCCCCGTCCCCACTGGTCAGCGAGGCAGGAAAGGCGTCATCCGTTATGGTGGCATACGAAAACCTCAACTCCTTTAGTTGTTTGAGCGACCCTAGTGCGCGCAAGAGGACGGCGGACTCCGCATTCCCTGATGAAATGGGATTTGAAGACAAATCAAACTTGGTCAAAGCAGACGGGAAGTTGTTGTAGTCAATGGTAGAGGCCGTGAGTTTGTTAAAGGAAACATCCAAATCCAACAAACGAGGCAAAGGTATCGTTGCACGCCTAATTACGGGACCGAAGAAACCCCCCGTGCTCCATGTGTCACCCTTTGCAGAACGAGTAGTACCATCTCCAAAAGGTTCCCCGAAAGGCAGAGAAGTAAGAGCATTATGAGACAGGTTTAGGTGTGAGAGGGCGGGTAGTGTCCAGATATTACGGGGCAGCGATGTTAACGAGTTATGGGAAAGGTCTAGTGTAGTTAAAGCCGTCAAGTCGGCGAACGTGTCGGGTAGAGTAGATATCTTGTTTTGATGCAACTGCAGCAGTCATAGTGAGTCTCAGTTGGACCACGAAACGAATAAGAGGAACATACGTACGTCGACGACTTTCAGGGATCCAAAGAGAGATATCTCATGTTGGATCTCGGCGATCTCGTTGCACCACGCTTTCAGGACTTGCAAGTCCTGTGCTTCAAACCAGGCTGGGCCGCTTCGTTGCGTTTGGCGCTTGCTCGGTGACTCGGTAGACGTGATCGAGGGTTCCTGGACAACCGACTCGAGCGGATCCGGTGTAATTGCTAGATGAATCTCAAACAACGCGGACGGCAGACATGGTAAGGAACGTGAGGCGAGATTTAGGGTACCTATGGCATGAGTCTTGTTCAATGAGTTCTTTTGAGAGACACAAAGCTCGGTTGGCACACCTGTACTGCGAGCGCGTTCTATGGTCTCCTTGACGGACCAACGACCGAGTTCAAGAGCATCATCCTCGTGTTTCTTAGTGAGAGAGGACCCAGGAACAGCGTCTTCCAGACCCTCGAAGGTGTCCAAGTTCGCGTCACTGGTAATACTTTTTGCGGCCGCTTTCTTTGCTTCCGCACGCTTAAGCGCGATAGCCTCCTTGATGCTGAGGGCGGGTACTTTTGGAACTGGGATTTCTTCTTCAGGAGACGCGCGACGAACCGATTTTGAAGGCGATTTGGGGATCGACTTGGTTCGTACGCGGGGAGTCGAGGCTGGAGAGCTTGTGCTGGCTAGCGGTTTGGATGGGGATGATGCACGGGACCGCGAGGTGGATGCAGTCAATGTCGTCTTGACTGCAGGGCGAGTCTGAGATCGAGGCGTCGATGCCTGAGGGATGCGCGACATCTTTTTGAGCGGTGAGGTAGAAAAGTAGAAGGAAGGGCTCCGAGTCTGCGTCGAGGTATGTAAAGTAATAATACGCGAGACTTAGTATTACTACATAGTATATGGCGGGCTATTGTCCTCCTCGATTAGCGGGTCGACAAGCATACTCTACGTAGTACACGACGAAATGCCGGTCGGGACAGCCGCAAGTCGCTCAGCGCTCGCTTCCATCTGCATCCGTGTCGTCTAGGCTCAAATCATCCAGCTTGTGCTCCGACAGCCGTAGTTCAGCATACTCCTCCTCCTGCGTGCGTCTGTACTGAGAAATGTCCCACTCCTCCTCTTCTTCCTCGTCCTCGAACCACTCGGGATTGAATTGGAACTGATTTGCATCATGTGTAAGAACCCCATCCACATTCGGGAGAATAAAAGATCCATTACCAAGTCTCTACCACTCATACCAGTGTTCTTGCCAGCGGCATTTTGTTGCTCTTTGGCCTTGCGTAGCGCTTCAGCCTCGGCTAACTTCTTGTCCATTCGTGTCTTCTTCCAAATAGCGAACGTCTCCCGCGTTACGGGAGTCAAATTCGAACCCAATTTATGTCGCTGCCATTACAACTAAGCACGAAAAGCTTGGTCACGAATCAGACAACATACTTCAGTTTCGATGAAGTCTTCAAGGCTGATCACATTCGCCTTCGCAGCTTCTTCTGCAGCCTTCTTCTCTGACTTTAGGACGAAGCCAGGGGGTAGTGCGTGTCGATATTGGCACTTGTCGCCGATGGGACACTCCCAGAACCAACCAAACCTGCAAATACATCATTTGCCCGAGGGCAGAAATACTGGATCATGCTCACTTTTTCGTTTCTATAGCTTCGATAAAGTATTTGCACACGATCTAAACTGCTGGTAACAGCCGAGCCGATAAATGTGGAATGTAAACGCACATCGGTGGTCGTTCGTGGATTGCCATGCTTTGACATAACAACGTTGCGAAGTTTCTCCTCGTCCCAGTTCTCCATAGTGTCTTAGTTCGATGCAACTTAGCATACACATACCTACAGGAAACTGTAAGCACTGCACACGAACCTTTCAGCTTCTCCTCTCTGCTATCTTCATACAGATTCTTCTTGTCCACTTTCCGCCCGACATTAACATCGTGACTGAACTTGCACTTGGTCCCCTTTTCACACGTTCCAACCTTGAAGTATGCGCACAGAACCGTCTTAGGATCGACGCCGAAGGGCACCTTCTGTATCTGCACGGGTTTGAGCAGGGCAGCTTCTTCTTTCCGGCGTTTTTCTTCTTCAGCCTTCTCCTTTGCTCGTAGTTCCTTCTCCTTTTCCTTCGCAAGGGCTTGCTTGGATTTACCTGCCAAAGCGGCCTGGGCTTGGATCTGCTGCACCTGTTTCTGTACCTTGGCCGACTTGTTTTTCTGTAGTCACGATGATCAGGTGGATGCTCTTCGGTAGGAGCAATCGATGCACACATTTTTTAAACCAAATGTCTTCATAAGTCGTACTGATCAGTTGCACGAGGGATGTCTGCTACACAGGCCATGACGCACCTTGTCTTCCTTCACTTTGGAGGAAGAAGGCATGTTCTGTTTCTTGGGAGGCATGGTAGTCTTGAGATGTTGGGTAAGGACAGTGAATCAAGCAGCCTGGGTGTGGTGCCGGTCAGGCCTTGTGTGACGTTGGTGCAACCACCGCTTCAACTTTCTAATTCAGGTTACACAGTTATGTATGTACATGGCTTTTGAAACATTCCTATCACGAAGTGACTCGCAACAGAGGAAAACCGATTCTGGAGCTGGACAAGCAAAGAGGAAATCATAGGTGAGAATAACAGCTGCAGGAGAGCGAGGTAGCGTGATATGCATATGCTAGGTATAAGTGGCGTGTGCGGTGAAATCTAGAGCATGTCGAAAGCATTTCGTTGAATTCTTGCCAAAAGAAAGATCTCATCCCATTCTCGAAACCGTGAAGACATTCGTTCATCGACGTATGGTTCCAGGCCTGCCAATAGTTGCAGCCCCGAACGTCGGTTTTGACCTTTGCATCCCAAATCCTGGCACTGGAAGTCTTGAACCTGGCACCGGCCGCGGAAGGCCAGATGGACCGTTTCTACTTGAGGGATTACCCGATGAAACAGCAAACGCGCTCCCAGAGGAAACGGTTGCGAAGCGAGAACGGGGGGGAAGGGCTTTGATAGCACCAAGCGTTCCGGTGGTCACTGAGGAGCCCTTCGCCTGTGAATTACCGGACACCTTGCTCGACGCAGCAGTTGATGCAACGGGAACAGCACTAGCTTTTTGCGAGTGCGACTTAATCACTGCCGAAGTAGCAGTGGTCACGGTCTCAATATCTGTAGGAGGAACCACAGCCTTTCCCCTCAAACCCAACGCGCCTGTTAGTTTACTCCGTATGCTGACTCTTCTCTCACCCTCGACGTTACTCGTCATGCCAGAAACTGGTTTGGTACTCGGTGGTTGCACAGGTGGGGGGAAATGTCCTGGGGGTGGGCGCAAGACACCTTTAAGCACGGGACGGTGGAGAGACTGCGGGCGAAACGCAGGTGCAGAACCTGAATCAGGCTCTTGTGGTGCCCCAGAAATCAAATCGTTGCTAGATTCCGTTGTCCTACTAGAGTCAGATGCAACTGACGTCGGGCGACTATCTGACTGCTGCCGGGTCTTCGGCCGCTTGACAATTCGAAGTGCCTGGACAGGTGCAGGGGCAACGAACTTAGATGACTGTGTAGAATGCTTTGGTGGCGTTATGGCTTTCGCATATGACGTGGGCGCAGGTCTGACTCGTTCTCCATAGCTGTTCAGACAGCGAACATTGGGAAGCAGCTAGGACAAACACACCAGTCGAGGGATCAGGCGATGCCTTTTCCAGTTCGCGGATGGGCTCATCTCCCCGTGGGGCACTGGTCTTCGGGTCTTTGATTAAGGGCACGAGGCTTCCCCGCCTTGACTCAAAACCAGGGCGGGCGAATGGTGATGGCGCGGTATTAGCTCGCGGACTTTCCTTTTGACTTGCGCTTACTGTCGCCGACACTATACAACTAATGAACAGAACTCAAGTTGACAGAAATATGACATACTTGAATCATGAGGAGGGGACGGGGAAGCTGGTATCACGACCTTTTCGCACACTATAAGAAAAGCAACATTTAACATTGTTATCTTAAGGTTTCGAGTAAAACTTACAGGTGACAAGGGGGCAATCTGGTTCATAATCCGATGGCGCCAGGTCGAGCCTCACGTCACTCGACGAGCTGTCTCGCTTCTGCTCCTTCACCGCTTTCTCTCTCTGTCTTTTGGCTAGCGCATCCCTCATTTCTTCCTTCGCGCTCACGTCGAATTCATCTCCATCCGTAGTCAACATAAATGAGTCGCCCCCAAAGAAGGAGATGCGGTCATTTAGAAGGTCGAAAGATGCATCAGGGCATTGGAGTTGCCAGTTGAATGAGGACTGGAGGTCGACTGAACATCGAATGGGGTTCGTTTCTTGGTTTGAAGTAGTCTTAGAGCGGAGTCGCGGCTGTGGTCCTACTGAAAGGAAAGCCGGATCCTCCGTGGCGTCCGCGGCAGTCGATTCTGGAAGTGACTCAGTAACAGAACACGGGGAAGGTGGTAGCGCGGCTTCCGATAAATGCGTGTCAGTTAGGAGAGGGTAGGCTGCATTTAAATTCGATGTCCGGTTGTTTTCAGAAGGCTCCGAGATGACTATTACAACTCCTTCCTCCCTCAGAGGCATCTCAGTTGTGGTGGACGACGCTTCTTCGCCACGCTGAGGCATTGCACTCATTAGAGATGACAAAGGTGACTGTCCGATGTTCGCAGAAGGGCGGATATTTGGTACTCGAACAACAGTGCTCGGAGGAGAGTAGTGATCGGACGCCAGAATGCAGTTTTTCCTGTGTGGAATAGGTGTTGTATCGACGGCAATGTCTGCCAAAGGAGGTCGGACTTGACTTGGGAAACGTAGAGGTCTTGGTGTCTGCATTTGCTCCGTCTCCGAATGGTGCGGATCACTGGCAGATGTGGAACAGTAATCAATTGAGGTATTCCTATCGGAGGACGGTCCCTCTCTCATATCGGGTGCAGAACCCTCTGATATCGCAAGGGTGGATAGCATCTCGGAGGCGTCCTCAATCGTCACGGTCGCATCCCCGACGTCGATGAGACGCTTTCGAAGCGGAACCGATGAAAAGTGCGAGGGTTGGGTCTTATAAGTTCTGTTAAAGAATGCGGTCATCGTCAGTTCGTCCGAGTCGCCATACTTGCTATTATATGGACCACTGTAGTGGGGTACAGCGTTCTCCTTGTCCGAACCCGCTGCCGAGTCGGGTGTGGCGACGTCTCTATCAGAGTCTGCCTCCTTGGTTGGCGTCGCGAGTGGATCAAAGAGGCTGAGGACGCTGTAGCGGGGATGGTTCATCACGGTTGCACGGAGGAAAAGCGTGACAAAGCCAAACGAGAAAGTCCTTTGTGACATCCCCGTGACATGCGCGTGACAAAACGTGTATAACTTTCTCACGTGATCCTTGATTTTACTTGTTTCCTGCCAGATAATCTCGTCCGAGGTTAGAGTCTTCACGCGAGCCTCCTCGTCGATGTAGAGCCAACGTCGATGGACTATCTACTTGTAGCGGACAACGTATGAGACGGATAAGCCAATTACATCTGACTATTTCCACTCCAGAATCCCATTTTCGGCGTGCCGCCGTCACTGTGCAAGCCTGCCCCTCAACGCCTCTGCAGCCCATTCTCGGAAACAATAGGCCTTCCGTACTCGGGCCAGTCAACAATTTCGATGCAGCAAGATAAATACATCCCGTCCGGCTTTCCGCCTTTAAGGAAACGGCTATCTTGGTTTGATTCACAGTTAAGTTTTATTGACCGGGGTCGTAGAAACATCTATGCACTGTAACTGCTTTCATGCCCGGTGGAACACAAGCCGTTATGAGAGCGAGATCATGCAACCATCTACTCGCATCATCGAAATAAAGAGGTGACTGTTATGGGTACAATTATGAAGCTTTGGCGTAAGTGGTTGAGAACTTGTGGACATAACGAAACAGTAGTGTGCTGGTAAGTATGAGCATGGAATACAAATGCATGTGGCGCAAAAGCAAAGGGAACAACAGAAACAAGGGTATAAAATGCAATACAGTACGGCGTAAAATGGGCATGAAGTCAGAAGAAGATTGGAATAAACATGACAGAGAAGGTAGGGACAAGCCATTTGGGATACAATCGTGAAAGTGCTCCCAAGTTTATGGGCGCACGAGAGATATGTATCAAGGTTGCCTTCGAGAGGATGAGTGACGATTCGAGGAAACTCTCAGTCGCCGATACAAGTAATGGATAACATGCATTTCAACCCGTCTAAGACGCGCGATAAGGGAAGAAAGGTACTGGACGGGTAGACGGAAGTACACACCCCTTATTGGACTCCTGGCTCTACAGGGACTCTTCACCCTGACCGGACTCCTGGCTCGCTCTGGGCTTTTTGCCCTTTCACAATCGTTCCCAGGGGAGACAATGTGATCCTCTGTTTGCATGAAGACACCCGAATCAACAGGAGGAAACGCAAACGGCAAGTTCGTCTGTGTGACCATGACATTGTTACGCCGCTGAGTTGCAAGGCTCGGCGACGGGGAGGTAGGTGGCGATATAAGGGCGGCGATGGATATGCTATGCCCTGGACCTCGAACACCTTTGTCACTGCTCGTGGTTCGTGTCTTCGTCCTGCGATGGCGATTTGTAGGAGCAGGAGCAGGAGACGCAGGTTCCTTATGAGACGAGCGAATGGATGTCACAACACTCGTCAGCACGGATACATCCAGTGCATTTGCGCGAGTAGGACGCGGGGAATAAAACCTCACTTGAGCACGAGTCTCTGAGGATGGCGGGAGACATGGACGGTGACCGCTTCCGCTGGACTGTTTACGCGGGAAGGTCACGGGGAGCATAGAAGACTTCATCGGACGCGCATCCTTGTGATATTCACCAGAGACTTTCGAAGGCGCTGCAGCGCCAGGGCTAAGGGTTCGACACGATGGTTCGTTGGTTGCCAAAGTGCAGCGATCTTTGATCGAGCGACCTATACGATGACCATCCACTGCATCGCCAATATTGTGGAAATGCAGGTGATATTTGAGAGCTTCAGCATTGTCGAGTATGTCTGAGCACCCCTGCCGTCTGCATTGAATCCGATCTTGTGGCGAAAGTCCAGCATTCTTTACCATTTCGTGAGCTTGATGCTTCTGGACATAAAAAGAACGCGCATGAGCTATACAGAAGGAGTAAGTATGCAATGAACGCACGGCATAGTCAAGCTCCTGTTGAATTGAAGAAGCTATATGGATCTTAGGAGGCGGTCGCCACGCCATATCCAAAGTGGACTCGGAATCTATGACGGGGTTGGTAGTAACCATAGAATTGGAATCGTCCGGGAAAGGAGGCAACTGCTTGTCCCTGTAAACATGAGACTGCTCCTTCCTGATCTGCGAAGCTCGGTAATGAGCCACGACCTGCTGGGCGGCACTGAGGTTGGACGAACAACTTTCAACCGTGCTGTCCCTGGCAGGAGCATCAGATACCTGGGTACTGTCCAACGTGGCGGTGGCATGGAATTCCCACTGAGATTCCGATGCGGTACAGTTATCATCTTCACCGGAATCGTCGCCACAGTCGACAGAGACGACCTCTGGAGCGTCGATGTGAAAGACGCCTCCAAATCGTCTAGTATCAACTCGGAGTTCGCGCTTCCGGTCGGCCTCAAGTGGGACGGCTCTGATGGTCATCGTGCGATCTTCCGTTAGACTGCGCATGTAGATCAAGGATATCGGAGCTGCTGGCGGGGAGAGGAAGAGTAATCAAATAGTGGACATACGCTGTCAGGGATGGATTTATAGGAGACTGGACATGACGTGAGGCGCTTTGACCATGAAGTGTGGAATGGGCGTCCACCGCACCCCGAGGAAGTGGTCCACCGAACCCGTGACGATAAGGCTTTGACAAGGCTTACTTTGGATATGAACTCGTTGATGGGAAAATCAAGACAAAGCATGTTCTGGTCCGACATCTTCGCGTCCATTGGCTGATCTTTCTGAATGCTGTGAGGACAATGCGGGAGCGAATGGTGGACTCGGCAAGTGGAGGGAGGATGCCGCGCGCCCGATGCTAATAGGATTAGGGTTTGCCACCAACCTCGATGGCCTCTCTCCAATGCCACAGACACATAACTAGCTATAGGGCAACACTCTCGCTGTCTCTGAGATGCAGCACTGCAAGCTACCCAAGAAGACCGCTCGCTGCCTCGCTACACACAGGCAGCGTTCCACGCGTTCCAGTTTATCCTGGTCACATACCACTTTCTCCGTTTGAACGTACATTTCTTGCTGTTGGCTCCGCAATGATGGCACTCATGGACCCAAGGCGTGGTGGTAAGTTCATGCGTGTCACTTGTCAAACACAAACGCCACTCGAACCCATACAGACATGGTCGCAGCGTGTGGAGAAACTACCGCGGGATTCACATTGGTTAATTTACGAGACGCAATGTTGGGCTCTTGCGAAGGTCGGAGGATATTGAAAGACAGACCACGCGTGAACACGAATACCCTCGACATGGAGAAACTGAGGAGCTTGCCAGACAATACATTTGGTAGAGCCTACGTTCGGTGGCTGGATGCTTGCAAGATAAATCCCGATTCAAGGGAACCGGTCAGTCTCCCGCCTTTGCACCAAAAGCAGTCATAACGCGTGTCTTCAAGTACAGGTTCACTACATAGACGATCCCGAGCTCGCCTACGTAATGCAACGATACCGCGAGACTCATGACCTGTATCACGCCCTTTTTGCCCTCAAAGTCTCGGCCATGCCTGAGTTGGTTCTCAAGGCCTTTGAATTCGCGAATCTTGGGTTCCCTATGACCGCCCTTGCTCTCGGCGCCTCCATCAACTTGAAACCCCCACAACGTGAGAGGTTATGGCGCGAGTTTGTCCCTTGGGCGGCAAAGTGCGGGAGTTATGCCAGATGCTTGATAACTGTATATTGGGAGGAAAGATGGGAGCAGGACCTGGACGAACTAAAGAAGGAGCTGGGGGTATGGGACCCGCCAGTGGGTGTAAGTCTACCTCTGCCTGTAGCTCGCGCCTAGGCCTTCAAGAGTACGCACGTTTCATATTCTGCCTGCAGCACCGTGGTGGAAGCATCAGGCCTCGTAATCCTCCACGTTCCCAAGGTCGTGTTATTACGTCCACTCATCTGCTCTCAGGTCTGACAAAAGATGGAGCCTGGAACTCGTAGCATATCCTGGGTGTACATTGAGTGATACTAGCAGTTGGGATTCAGCATAAAATATAGTTATGGCAGCTCAATCGCAACATGAGTCATTACTACGGAAACATTCCTCAATAATCTTCAGCGACCTCCGCTCGCCTTTGCAGCACAAGTTTTCGAACAGAACGGGTGTTTACCGTGTCTGGGGTTAATACGGCAAAACTGGTAAAAGTGAGTGACAGTCCCACTAACGTGGGGAAAAGGACGTACACTACATACTTTGGCTGCCTCAGCGGCGCAGGTTCTCCCGCAATACTGGTGATTCTGGTATTTCGGTCTGGACTGACAGAACTGCGGCAACCATGAGTACCACCGCACGTAATCCTGATAGCACCTGAACATACCTCGCAAAGGCCGTTGTGCTTATTCGATATGGTGCGGGGACTAACGGATGAGCCAGTGGTGAATGCCATTGAAAACCGGTTTGCACTGGGCTGCCGGACATTGGTGTTGGAGACCAGCGCCGTGAGGTCCTGAACTGAGAACCGGTTCGCCTCACGTCTTACGCTTGGGAGATGGTCTGGGTCATCCTCGTGGCCTGTCACAAGTATTATCGCTTTGGATGATCTAATCATTTGCATCGTCCAACTCACGCAGTTCTTCACGGAGGCGCTCGAGTGCCTTTCCGAGTTCGTTGCGACCACTTTTGTCAGCGCCGTTTCCCCAGAAATAATCCCTCGGAGAATCCTGCAGCCGCCATTAAGCTCACAGAAAAACAGATCGACAAGCTATCCACCTCTACGAGCTCGGCATCTCCGGTCCCGAGGAGCATGGCCTTCAGGTCAGCGTGCTGAGTGAATTTGAGTCGCAGTGCAATTTCCATCTTGATGTAGGTTAACGCCTGTGTGAAACAGCACAATGCAGATAAAACCACCTTTTCTACATTGACTTGACGCCAGTCGGGACGGACCCATTCTTGGTGACGGTGCGCCTCATCGAAAGCGAGCATGGGCCGTTCACCACAATTTCGGACACGTTCCGCGATGTCAGGGTGATCATCGATGAACTGCAAAGGATGCCGTGAGTATGGATGCAGCACTAAGCTAAGTGTGAAGGAATGTACCTTGAGTGACTGAAAGAGATGCTCGCTGGTTGGGTACCTCTTGCCTTTGTAGTACACAGGATGAGGGGAAAAGTTGGTAAATTCGTAGAATGCAGCACCCTTAGTGTAGAAATAGACAGGAGGGTGGTGCCTAGCTTTGAAAGGAGCGATAGATGCACCAGTTGGTACCAACGGTGCCGTGAGCGGCGGATAATCCGCATCCCCATCATCGTCTTGACTGAAGTTGGAAGACGGAGGCAAGGCTCCGTTTGAGGTCTCAGCAAATCGTGTTTCTGGGGTGAACGCTTGCCTTGACGTGGGGGCCGTGGGGGCATAGTATTGGCTAACTGGCCTTTGTGCACGTCCTGCAGCAGTAGCAGACTGCGGTGTAGTTGGTGAACCTCCAATTCTAAAGAATTTCATGATTCGACGGGTATCTACCATTCCAAGGCCAATAACGAGTGCAACAATGAGTAGGCCGAAAATTTTGATTAGGCTTTGGGAGACGGAAGTGGATAGAGGTAAGAGGAGAGTACCTTGGGCGGCCTGACGGAATTGCGTACTTATAGGCTCCATCAGCGTAACAGCTCAATGGAACGTGGATCCCCAGAGACCAGTACACTTGGATACGCCATGAGTAGGCCACGGGCTATCAGCGATAACTTGCAATCCAGTTCAGTCCAACTTGCCTCAAGGCAGGAGTCAACAGGCGCTTACCTAAGCCCTATTCCTACTCACTTGCCTATTTCGGTGAGGTTCATACATCGCCATCGCACAATGCGTCTGCAGCATGTCGAGTGTGATATTCAGCCGCATTGCCATTCCTCCCCGTGGACACGCCCGATCGAAGAAAAATATTTATGTACTGATTCCTCGGAGGAATCGCCGGATCTCGGTGAGATTACAAACCTAACACGAATTGTTCGGTGAAATGTATGGGTGCCACAAACCCCGACGGACTGTTTTTTTGCGCTGCATGCAGAAGAAGTGCGATTTCCGTGAGGATGGCTGCATCCCTGCCCCCATAAATTCGGGATTGGTTGCTGGTACATCTCATCCTTCTTGACGATCTTAGATTGGGAGCGATGGGCATTCATCCGCAAGACGACTGGGTAGATGTCCCCCCACTAGACGAATTCTCTCTTTCCAATGCTGCAAACTCTGTTCACGGTCGAAAGCATAAGCTGCTTCGCATCGATCGGGAAAATCACCGGTTTTCAGAAAGTAAGTGCTAATTATTCTGCGAAAGTGGCATGCGTAAGTGATACGTATGAAGTTGAGCAATTATTCAGAAAGGGATGGCAACACCGTAAGAAGAATAGACCACAAATCCAATTTATCTTCAAAGTCCTCTGGCCCGAGTCCATGTTGGAGCCGTATTTGGCCTATAGGCACGTCCCCCGCGTTCTAGACCACCGTGGTTTATTTACTCTCGCTTGTGCAGATCTTCTGTCCAGCAGACAGTGCGGGCAAAAGACATGAGAGGAAACGAGCAATTACTTTTTCACGGTACCGATCGTGCATGTTTACTGGGCGAGACCAGGAACAATGTAGTCCTATGTAGCCTTCCGAAATGTAGTATGTGCTCAATACTTCGGACTTCATTCGATGTGAAGAGGTGTGGTGAGTCCACTCTTTTTACTTTCGAACATCCCCCTTTACATCTGTATAATTTCGAAGGGTCCAAGAACGCGTTCAAACGGTATGTGTCGCGAATATGAATATGCTCGATTCTCAGGCTCGTGACAACACCTAGGTTTGGACATGGTATATACACAACATCGTGTTCGTCTAGTGAGCGTCACATTTCCAGCACTTATTGCATGACACTCAAAATGTTCTAGAGGCGGATGACTACGTCTCCAACGTTTCCAACGAAGCTGGTCTTCGTGCGATGTTAGTCAATCGTGTTGTCGTAGGAAAGCCCTACAAACGATATCGTAATGCAGTAGATCTCATTGGACCCCCCGTGGGATATCATTCCGTGCGAACGTATGTTGCTTGAACTACAACACTTCTCACACTTTTTGTAGATCGCTGGGGAGATCGGCTGGGACTTGAACTACGACGGTTCGTGTATTTCAAATCTTCACAAAGAAGCTAATCCCCTGACGGTGGCACTTGGCAGAAACGGTCACCTATCACAATGAGACCATTCGTCCTGCGTACCTGGTGGTATATGGGGACAAGGAGGAGTCTCCCGTTACAGTTAAGGAATTCATATCTTCGATGTTCAAGACCCCGCTCGCGTCATAGCTGCGGCTGAGCCGCTGAACGTCAATCCTGCTCGAGGATTTACGGAGCGGTTATCATTGGTATTTATTATTTAAGTCTCTCTATTCGGAGGAAGATAGCCATTCTTTTCTCAAGTTTTAGTTGAAACATCGGATTAAACGATACAACATCGGACTACTACGTAGCTACTGTAAAAATATAAGTACTAGTATTGAACACAGTAGAAAAAAGGAATGTGATACGTTTACGTAAGTTATGTGTTGTATTGGTTAGCCGACCACGCATCTCTGGACCAAATCCATGAACTTGTCTTCAGCTGCCAGTCACCTCGGACATTCCGCACAGGAAGTAACTTAATACTAGTGGGCACCGCTTTCATTTTTGCGTGATGTACAGACTGCGCGCTGCCACAACTGGATCATGGTCGGAGTATACCCTCGTGCGGCAAACGGTGTCAGTTGCGTGGTTCAAACGTTTACTAGCAAGTCCTGGTCTGGCACATGTACCTGCGGTACGGCGGTGTACGCTCGCGACCTCCGCATTGGATGTTGTCAGAGTTCTTCGTAAGCGTTCCCCCACAACATCGGGTATGTGCGTGCGGTTGTCCGGAATGCGCTTGAAAGATCTAACTCGGTGCCATTGTAGGGATGCCCTATTACATGCCTCGTGTGTGCCCAGATCGGCATGTCCGAAACCTGTGTTCATTGCCATCGCAATGAAGAGCCGTAGGTAACAGTTAGCCTTCGAAACTTGGGTGTCCCGTGTGGAGAACATGCGCTCGTCGCACGCCACGAGTCATCTGATTCGCTGCCTGCCCGTCGCGTGCTAAGGATGTGAGCCCGTCTATAAAGCAGCATTCTTGATGCAGTTCGCCCGTTCGCAACTTTACGCTCCTGGAGAGTCACCTTTCTAAAACCTACATCTGGCACCCATATCACTGCTTATCGTTCAAGGCAGGCCCATCCATACAACATGAGTACCGCCCTCCCACCCATGCATGCCGCGCTTTCTGTCCTTGGGACAATGGCCGGCCAATATCTTGCTAGCCAAGCCCAGGCAGCCCAGGCTCAGCCGACGGCCCAACAACCAGCTGTTGGGACATCCGTTCCCGGGCCGCAGGCTGCGCAAACAAATAATCTCTGCGATGTGTGTATGAGGCGAGGTATAGCGCGTGCACGGCTGATCCAAGCTCGCCTAGGCCTGCCATGCCAAACCCAAGTACTTTGATGGAACGAAAACGCATTCATTCTGCAGCAAGACTTGTGCAGCTCAGATGCAGAACCGAGCTGCAGCCACCAATCCTCCCAAGAAGAGGAAGAGTACCAATCCAGCACCTCAGTTGTGCGATGTATGATAATTTGGTTGTCTTGTTCTTCGATGGACAACTAATACTACTTGTCGAACAGTACTGTCACAAGCAACCCAAGCACAACGATGGCACCACGACACATTCTTTTTGTAGCAAAACGTGTGCACAGAATGCAAAGGCCGCAGGAATAGCTTCAGCGCCAGCCAAGTCTGTAGTCCCAAAACTCGACGCCCTCGTAGCAGTACTTACAACATTGCCCTTCAGGCCAGTGAAGAATGGCTGTTTGATCTGTGGAAACCCTAAGAAGAAAGGACACTTTTGTGGCCAAGCATGTCACTCCAAGGCAACGAAGAAGGCACCAGTGCTTCTTGAAGTGCCTCAAGGGCACGACACTTTCAAGAGCGGTACGCTATGTTCGCTTTCAAAGCACTCTAGTCACTCAGCGAATATGACGCAGTGTCCGACCAGTTTAAGGCTTCTTGGCGACACCAGACCCCGTGTCCCACCGTACGCAGAGTCTATAAAGTCATTGGACACCCGTCCTCCATCGCCAAATACGAAGCATACCGGTACGTACATGTCAAGACCTTCAGTGCTTCATTTTAACAAGCGTGACGTAGAGCCCAAGTCGAGGCTCGAGGGAACTTCGCTGCTGCAGGGCGCTCGCCAGGAAACGAGAACCGCCGTTGGCACGGAACTACGAGGGAATGTCTCCTTGGTGATAATGGGAATAGCACCCTCTGCTCTTCTCAATCCTGTTCGCTATGTAGGATCCTCCACACATCATATAGCCTGAGCCTCTTTGGCAAGAAGACAGGCTGGGGAAGGCAAGCCTATATTCCATACCCCTAACCTCCAGATTGTGATGTGAATCCGTTGCTTAGATTCGGTGCGGGGATCTACACCTCGTCCACCTCATCCAAGTCCAACGACTATTCTAACAACGTGAAACCATCAAGACTGAAGGCTATTCTCCTGAACAAAGTTATAGTCGGAAGGGGTTACAAGATGATGCAAGACAACACCAACTTAACTGCTCCACCAACAGGATACGACTCGGTAAGTTGGCTTCAAGCTGTGCCCTCACCGCTGACGAACATATCGCATTATCCAAGGTTCTCGCTGAAGTTGCTGTTGGTGGTTCCCTTAACTACGATGAACTTGTGTGTTACACGGAAAATGCTATCAGGCCTTCGTATCTCGTCATGTACGACGCATGATGTGGTCCGCATACGTGGCGTGGGCCGATCATTTCCCCGAGTGTACATAGACTACTGTACTTCTAATACCGAGACTCGAGCACTCCGTGGCGCCGCCAGACAGTGCCCCGGCCATGGTTACCGTATAGACGTATATGTTATATTTATACGCATCAATCACTGTTGCAGTAACTTCAACAATCCAACAATGTATATAGCCCCCTCTGAGACATGCTGATGAGACGTGTAAAGCGGGATTACTGTAATGCACCGATTTGCGACTGGAGTGTGCTCATAGACTCAGCGCTCAGCTCTGATGCTGATAAGTCACAACATGTCAATCACAAAACGCAGTTGCAGATCAATGAATAGGCTGCCAAGGATATCCACGCAGGTGGCTAACGGAGTGCCTCGAACAAACATTTCGTTACCAGAAGGGTCCGGTATCCTCTGCATAAACGAGTATAATGCCATGTGAGTGGGGAGATAAGTGCTGTGAAAGCATAGTCGTCTATAAGAATATGACCAGGAAGATGCTACAATAGTGGTAGATGCGGGTGGGAACAACGTAAAACACCGGGAGAGAACACATCTACGCAGTCTGATGCGAACGATGAGACGGTGCACAATTCCTTGGTTCAGAATATGAACGTACCGACTCCTTCAGCCACGTAATGAGGTCGTTGCGGTCCTTTTCTTTCTTGAGACCAGCGAACGCCATCTTCGTGCCAGGAATGTACTACAAGTCGCCGCACATCAGCAGACGCCGGGACATTGAAAAAAAAGGGTTCCACCCCACCTTTTTAGGGTTCTCGAGGTATTCAAAGAGGGTTTTCTCATCCCAAACGACGCCTTTGTTGACATTAGCAGCGGTGTACGAGAACCCCTCGGTGGTACCACTCTTGCGGCCAAAAAGGCTGGAATACATATGAGCGCGTCTGTCGTCAAACCTCTCTCATAGCCGAATGCAGCATACCCATGCAAGTTAGGGCCGACCTTGTGGGCTTCGCCTGCACCAACGGTGTGGCACTGAGCGCAGCGAGTTTTGAAAAGACCAGCGCCTTTGGCAGCGTCACCTGCATTGGCGTTGTTAGTTCGCCATCGTAAAGGACACGTCAAGAAAGAATCGTACCGGGGGCGTAAGGCATTTTAAAAGTCTAGGCGATAGAGAGAGAAAGGAGAAAATATATTAGAATTAGTACTAGACCGGAGGATGATGAATGTTGCTTTCCAACTTTTTAAGGCGCCCTCAGCTCCCGAGGGACTTGCCGGTTTTCTCCGTATTTGTAAGCTCAAATCCAGAAAGCATGATTGGCTGGAGGTGGAGACTGGTGCAGATGCTTCGCTCATCGTCGTCATCAAGATGGGTCAATGGGTGGCTACATCCCGATATATATGCAGAGGACTTTAGCCAACAGAAAAGGCTAACAGCGGAGTGACGGGGAGTCGACATATGGAACAGAATATAAATATGGCCATGTACTCTACCGGGGGTCAACAAGCCTCTATTGTACCATAAAAAGTACGAAACATGGACATCTTGTTAGTAGGCATGTCGCGTCTTTTACTGCGGGTGCTGAATATGAATGAGGGTTATACGGTGGTATAGACGAACACATCCGGATATCTCGCACACGAGAATGTACACACGTAGTCATACACAAAGCAGACAACCTTTTCCGTAGAACACCTCGATACTTTGCCCTAATTGTCCCTCAGTCACGGCATACTTGGGTTGATCTGTCGGAGTACATAGGTGAAACAAAACATCTGGCAGTTTCGTGGACGGCGGAAGAGGAAAGTTCCAACTTGCAATTGAACCGGCACACTTGCGTTACCAGCCTCCGCTAGAAGGGAGCCTTATTACCATTGGTTGCCGGATGCTTCGCGCAGACTGCCAGACTAGCCAGCCGATGACCAGCATACCAAATGTCAATGTCAATCTATCAAATTCACGATCAAAACCTGCACTGAGACCAGGCTAAGAGCTCACATTTCGACGATCGCCAGTGCTGGAGGTATCCATCAGGCAGACAATCGGCAAAAGCGGAGAACTCACTCACCGAAGAGTGCCTTCAGTTGACCGCAGTACACCACCCCTTCGCAGGAGAAGCTTGTTAATAAGGGAGAGGACTTGTCAAGAAGCCCCGTCCCTGAGACCCAGAACACCCATGTCACCAGGACCCAGACTGCCTGAGTCCCAATCGACGCAATCGGACGACGAGACCATATGGGGTCCAGGAAAAAGAGTGTGTATGTGCCGGCGGTCACAGTTGTCCAACACCCAGCAAATCTATGGTGTATCAGAAGGTCATGTTTAAGCAGAGACCAGGTAAACTCACAAGAGGAATCGCACGCCTGACCGTAACATCGGATCGGGTGCGTTGTTGTTGTACTTGTACTGGAGTAACAGCCAAGTGGCATCTGCGATCTGGAATATGCAGGTATCAGTACATCCCGTTTGGGAGTGGATACACGCCTGACCGCAGCTAGGCTATTGAACAACAGGAAGACATAAACGACTATAGCTTATGAGAGATGGATGGATTTGTATGATGTTGTGAAGCTTACGTGGTCCGTATTGTTGCATCCGTGTGCCAGACATCTTGTTCAGTGGCCGTGGGTTGCGCTTAGAATGTCTATACAGCAGGTACAGAGGACAAAAGTATATCAACGCCAGCATGGGCGTCACCGCCGCTATGACGCTGGATATTGCGCTTGAATACATCCTGGATTTATTGGCATCGGGAGCTGAGGAAACTGCAGCAGAACTTTGGAGAGCAAATGAGCCTGTCGCAAGGGCGGCGAGTATGCATAAGGAGGATGCAAATGGTAGCATTTCGACCAGCTGATAAACCAGGGTTCAATCGTACGACTTTCAGAAGTTAGATGGTTGACTGGCATACCGAGATGGATTGACGAGACGAGGGCATAGACATACTTACGATGACAACGGAAGCAGTCGCGGCAGCACTGAGGACTTTGGCTGCGAACGGAGAGTGAGAGGAAAGGAAGTCTGCCTCTGAGGTGAGTCCCTGCATGGTTTGTGAACAGCGGACATGCCCAGCACTGGCAGCAAGATGTGGGTTGTTAGTGATGCGTGCTGGCAACGTGCCTGCAGCATTGGTTTGTGCCAATGTGCTTCATAAGAAGAGACTCCGTCAGCGAGCACACTCATGGCGTATCCCTAGCTGCTAGAGGATCCAGCGCTGGTAATGAGCGTAATTCAACGATTTCTGAGGGCGTCCATATTGATTGTCTGTACAGCAACTGCCCCTCCGGACACAAGTTCGAGGAATGCTGTCAGGGGTGTTTACTTCATTGGGTCGGAGTTCCCCGGCGGCGCGTGGTCACCACAACGGCGACTATAGTAAGATCCAGCTACCGTCACTAACCTCAACAAACGATAAACCACATCCTCAATACCTCGAGCTCCTTTTCCTTCTGTAAGGTTCAGCACAGTCGTATCATTTGTGCACGCCTCACCGTTTTCGTGTCGCGAGTCTTGCTTCCTCCCCCGCACGTTCGGTACTTTATATAAGTAGCCAATAGAGGAGGGGCCATCCTACTTACATTTCTAGAGAGAAAGTCACTGCCAGCGCTTGAGGGTGCCCGGATGTCATCGAGACGCGTGGGCATGTGTGCTCTGTTTACCTACTGTCGATGCTTCATAGCAGTATGCCGCATGAACGTTGAACCACCGGTTCCAAGGCTTACCGTCGCGGTCCTTCATGTCTCACCGAACATTTGAGTGGTGAGGATGTACGAGAACGAGATGCCATTTCGTAGGTAAGTACATCAAGCATTGCGCGCGTGTATTAGTGTTAGGGAGAGCATAGCAGGATATAGAGAATGACGGATGTAAATTTTTCGAACACAGGTGCTTGTCAGTATTATCGGCGATAGTTGACCGGTGACCGACTTGCAGCCACGGGAACTCGGTGAAGGTGAGTGATCGAGTTTCGTTCGTTTGTCACTTTCAAGCAACATCCACTGGGCCAGTCCAAACCGTGTTGTGCTTTAAACACGAGGTCAACTCTTGTCGTTCGTTCATTGGCGCCTTTAAACCAGTAATAATGTTATCTGCGTGCATCAGCGTCGGGGCCATCGGACGCTCCAGAAAACCTCTCATGCTCTTCGATGGGACGTCCGGTGGAATGTTGCATTCAACCATGTCAGTGTTGCACCAACCTGGTCTTGTGGATTAGTTGCTAGGTCTATTCGCTTCGACCCCGCGTCTGGTCCAAACACGACGTTCGTGCTATCCCCCGTACGTACTCTGATTTAATTCTGCAGGTTTTGGACGTGACAACATTCCCGTCATTGTATTACCTACGAACTGGTCCGCTATGTCAGCGAAAAGTACACCTCTCACGCTGCCTATCTGATGTTTGAAGGTATTGTAGGTCTGAATTCTCGCGGCCTGCGAAGAGATCACAGCAATGAGGTATATAAAAAAACGCAAGCACACCAACAAGGATGAAGGCCTCCTAGTATGATTTCCTATCCCCCGAAACAATCGTATATACTGATGCATGCTACATATTGATCTATGTCTTAATCTAGTCCACTTTTTACGGAAATCAGTCACAGCGAACAGGTCTTAAGCTATTATGCCACACATACAACAAAATATTTGAACATGTACGTATAATGCGCATTTTTCATCACCTGAAAGTCTCCTTCCTTCAACTTGACAGGATCTATGCACCCAAAGAAAGCCAGGGGCCAAATGCAGGTCACTATGTAATTTTAAAAAGCATCGTTTCGGTTTATCGTTGGGGGCAGAAGATTTCAACGCATAGCTCGCTCTTGTTCGGTCCTTCGCGCAGTGGTAGCCGGCTCATCTCGGCATTGTTAAGGAGCCACTCCGGATCGACATGGGACGTGGCAGCCAGCGAACGTATGCTAAGCATGACGCGACACACGGCCACGACAACCGTCGCAGTAGGGAAGCTGTAAGGGAAAAAGATCCGGAAGCACTTAGCACGGCAATATGCAGTTAAGATATGACAGGATAAGAGGCCCACCCGGCTAGAGCGGTAAGGTAAACCTAACACCGGCCAAATTGAGCAAATGCGGGTCAACCAAAAGCACCGATAGCAACCATCACCGGTACCCACCGATATCTGAGAAGGAGCGGTGAACGAGAGCCCTACGATCGTGAACACGAGTGATCCTGTTATGTTCCAAGTTCTAAGTTTTGGTTTCGTAGAAACATCAATGTTATACCGCACCCATCGCGAACGCATACATCAGCATGCCCCTGTAGTTCTCAGTCAAGTCAGTCAAGGATGTGCATAGAAGAATGTGGATGACTGACTCCTTAAGAAATCTGCGCGATGGTGCTTCAATATGAAGTGATTTCCTGCCTTGCATGAACCGATAGACTTTCAACGCAAACAAGATAGAATGGTTGGCCAACGAGGGTACGAAAATCCAAATGATATGTCCAGGACTTTGTAGGGGCGTTGAAGTAGTGGAAGTAAAGAGCTTTTCAATGGTCCCTACTAAGGGGGAGAGCAATGCGAACGAAGCTGCTGTGCTGCCGCAGAGGGTACCAACGACAAAGGTACGGACGAATGCGTTGCGGGAAAAGAGGTACCAGACGCGAAGGGTGATGACAGCTTTTAGTTGCAATAGTGCAGACCAAGCGGCAGAGATGAGTTGAACGTCGATGAACTCGGGAGGTGACTTACCTTGGCAAAGTAACATGATCACTATCGATAGTGAAAAGGTAGCCAAAAATATAGACCTTCAAAGGAAAAGTCATTCTCGACTCCGTAGTCCACAGAATTTTATGGGAGACCAACGCCTGGTAGGGACTCGTTCAGGCTCCATGATGATAGTGATCAGCACCACTCACAATCTCCGTCCTACTAGAGTCCACTGGAAGCAAAGAAGAAACGTCAATGAGCCCTTGCTCGTAGATGAACTAGATGATAGGCTAACCTATCACCAAAATTCTGCAATCAAAGTGCTCAGCGACTCCAGTGCCTGCCAGAAGTATGGTACTCACACTACAAGTGAGAGGGAGAGGTAGCGGATCTCTTTCCTTAGCTTACCAGGCATGCGGGTGATAGAAAAGTTAAGTCTTACCAGAAGATACAGCACTTTCGACAGACTCGGTGGGCCACACCAGAAAAAGTCGAACTGAGAGCATCCCGTTAGTTCGATATGCAGTTCGAAAAGTTAGAAGGAATGGAAGACCCACCTCTGTTCCAAGAGTAATAGCATGATCGTACAACAACAGTGCGATCATGGCGAACTGGAACTCGCGGTAGTGCTGGGAAGCCGACGCCCAGAGGGAAGCGAACTCAAACCCGAGGGACGACATGGCCAACCCGATGTAAGGGCGAAGGAGGTGACTTTCGACCTTATTTTCCTTAAAACCACAGCAGAAGCTGGAAGCTTGAGGGTCCGCTTGTGGGAGGAATCAGGGGATGAAAGAGACCTTATTGCTCACACCACTGGACCGGTGGAATATATACAACAAGAGGGTATATTCCTGTTGGTAGACCGCCATCAGCTACAACACGGCCTCCCTCGTGTGATTGATGGGTTCGGCGTGATGGGCTGTGATATCTCAGTGAAATTGACGCTGGCCACCAAGCTATCGACAGAATCAGCTCTTACAGGCGGCAGATAGGTAAATGAAGAGCTACGCGTTCGAAGTGCCAAGCGCACCGAAACTACGACAGTCGCTCCGCTGGAAACTCACTTGAAGGGGGATCGTTCTTCCGTCCTTCGGAGTGCACATTAATGCAAGTGCTGTGCGCCGAAATTGATACGAAAAAGTTTTTGTCTTTAAGTTTCCAAATCCATTTATCGGGATGACGTCTTACTGTAACACCAACTCTGGTTTTATAACTTACTAGAAGACTGAAGCACCAAAGACACTTAGTAGGCTCCTTTGAATTTACTGACTGGCAGTCAAACAAAGACACAAAGACAAGTGGAGTCTCCAGTCCAAATCCGGATTGATAATCAATGCGCCGTGCACTGCCAGTACTAGTATTACACGTCTAATAGGAGGTCACCAGCAATGAAGTATACAAAATACAAGCAAGCACACCGACATGAACGAAGGCCTCCTACTGAGATACCTACATATCTCCTGAAACAATCGTGTATACTGATGCATGCTACATACATATTGATTAGTTTAAAAAAAAAAAAAATTAGGCCATTTTTACGGAAATCAATCGCAGCGAAAAGGTCATAGGCTATTATCCTACAAAATATTTGAACATGTACGTGCAACGCGCATTTTCATCACCTGAAAGTCTCCTTCCTTCGACTTGACGAAACCTTGGAACCCAATGGAAGAAAGATGCCGAATGCTCACCGGTACGTACGTTGAAAAAGGCATCATATCGGCTTGTCGTTAGGCAGAGAAGATCTCAACACACAACTCGCTCCTGTTCGGTCCTTCGCGTAATGGTAACCGGCTCATCTCGGCATTGCTAAGGAGCCACTCTGGATCGACATGGAACGTAGCAGCCAGCGAACGTATGCTAAGCATGGCACGACACACAGCCACGACGACCGCTGCAGTTGGGAGGCTGGAGAGAAAAAAAGTCCAAAGGCACTTAGCATGGCAATACGCAACAGCGATCTGACGGGATAGGAGGCCCACCTGCCTAGGGCGATAAGGTAGATCTAACGCCAACCAAACCGAATCAAGTGTGGGTCACTCAAAAGCACTAATAGCAACAAACACCGCTACCCACTGATAATTGAGAAGGAGCGGTGAACGAGAGACCTACGATCGCGAACACTAATGATCCTGTTATTTCGCAAGTTTTAAGCCTTAGTTTCGTAGAAACGATGATGTTATACCGCACCCATCGCAAACGTATACATTAGCATACCCCTGTTGTTCTCAGACCAGTCAGTTGAAGGGTGTGTATAGAGGAATATAAACAACTGACTCTTTGAGATATCTGCACGTTGGTGTTTCCATATGAAGTGACTTCCCGCTTTGCATGAACCGGTAGATTTTCAACGCAAACAACATAGAATGGTTGATCAGCGGGGGTACGAAAAGCCACATGATTTTCCCAGGGCTTCGTACGGGCGTTGAAATAGCGGAAGTGATGAGCTTTTCAATGCTCCCCACTAACGGGGGGAGCAATGCGAACGAAGCTGCTGTGCTGCTGCAGAGGGTGCCCACGATGAAGGTACGGACGAATGCGTTGCGAGAATAGAGATACCAGACGCGGAGAGTGACGGCAGCTTCAGTTGCAACGGCGTAGACCAAGCGTCAGAGAAGAATTGCACGTCGATGGACTCGGAAGATGACTCACCTTGGCAAAGTAATATGATCACTATTGCAAGCGGAAAGGCAACAAAGAATAGAGACCTTCAAAGGAAAAGTCATTCTCGATTTCCTAATCTACAAATTTTTATGGGAGACCCACGTCTAGCAGGGACTTGTTTAGGCTCTATGATGATAGTGATCAGCACCACTCACATTCTCTATTACGCCACACATCACTGGAAACAACGAAGAAACAACAATGAGGCTTTGTTCATGGATGAACCAGATAACAGGCTAACATAATAATGAAATTCTGTAAGTAAAATGTTTAGCCACTCCGGCGACTCCTGGAAGCGTAGTACTTACCCTGAAAATGCGAGGGTCAAGTACCGGATCTGTTTCCTTAGCCTACCACGCACGCAGGTGATAGAAAGTCGAGTCTTACCAGAAGGTACAACACTTTTGACAGACTCAGTGGACCCCGCCAGAACAAGTCGTACTGTGAGCAGTTGACTCGACATGCGACACGAAATGAAATGGGAGACCCACCTCTTCTCCAAGAGTGATAGCATGATCGTACACCATCAGTGTAATCATGGCGAACTGGAACTCGTGATAATGGTGGAAAGCCGACACCCCGATGGAAACGGACTCGGACCCGAGGGACGACATGGCCTACCCGGGGTGATGGTGGACGAGGTAAATTTCGACCTTATTATCCTTATAACCGCAGCTGAAGCTTGAGGATCCGCTTGCGGGAGGAAACAGGGAATGGACCAGACCTTACCGCTCACACCACTAGAGAAGGTGGGATATATACAACCAGGGAGACCACATGTTCCTGTGGAGGACCGCCAACACGGCCTCCCTCGCGTGATTAATGGGTTCCCTGTGATGGGCTGTCATGTCTCAGTGAAACTGACGCACACTAGGTTATGGATAGAATCAGCTCTTTTAGGTGGCGGACAAGGAAACAAAGAACCACAGGTTCAAGGTGCCAAGTACACCAATACCACGACAATCGTTCCGCTGGAGACTCGCTTGAAGGGGGATCTCTTTTCTGTCTTTCGGAGTGCACATATTGATGCAGGTGCTGTGTGCTGAGACAGAGAAAGTACCTGTCTGCGAGTTTTCAAGTCCATTTATCGCAATGGCGTCTTGCTGCAACATCAGCTCGGGTCCTATAAGGCCAGAAGACCTGGTACTGAAGCCTTAGGGACACTAGGCTCATTGATGATCAGCGTTGCACTCCGTGCACTGCCAGCGTGGTCGTGCTGAGACGTTTGCAGGTAAATTGGTGGGCCCTTGGAGGTTCTACGAAATACTACATATGGTAAATACTGACGCGCAGGTATGCCTTTTGGCTGGTTCATCTCTCATATGACAGTGCTGATGGAAGAGGCGGACTACCTATTGAACACCCCGGTACTTTCTCGTAGTGAGCGCTTTGTCCCCCACGCGGTTGGTGTTGTAGCGACGCAAATATAGGGCAGGAGGACGTTATCCTACTTACATCCCCAGCAGTGAAAGTCACTTCCAGCGCTTGAGGGCACCGGAATGCCATCGAAAACCTGCGGACCTGTGCACTCTGCCTACTCCCGGGCGATGCTCCATAGCAACGTGTATGAACCACCAATTTCAACGATTGCCGCCACACTCCTTTATCCCTCACGGCCTCACCGGTGATGACGACGTACAAGAACAAGGTGTCATTCTGAGGTAAACGCACAAAGCATCGCACACTTGTGCTAGTGTTAGCGAGATCGTAGCAGGATATGGGGAAATGGCCGGTGGAAGTAAGGTCCACGCGACGATGGTCGGCGAGATACCGACTCAGAGCCATGGGAACTGAATGGAGGTGAGTGGCCGATCGCATTCGTTCTTGCGTCGACTGAAAATAACGTCTGTCCATCCAGTTCAAATCATGTGTGCGTTGTTGGGAGTAGGATCGACTCTTGTTGTCAGTTCATTCCCTTGAACCAATACTTTTAGCCCAATATCGTGTGCGTTGCTCCTCAGCGCCGGAACTTTGAAGCACCCCTCAAAGTCTCATATTCTCCAATGGAACGTGCTGTGGAACGTTCTATCCAACCATATCATATTTCATTCCGCAAGTGAGGTTGGCATCCTCGAGTCATTCCCATTCTATTCTTAACCGTTTTTGCATGATTTGCTTTCCGTCAGAAATTGTCCTTAGTGGTCAATGTCGAGGAAAGGGAGGAGTACAAGCTCACTTCCCATAACAGTACTACCCATCCCCGTCGTTGGATCGGCTACGAGCCAGTGAAAATTATACTTCTCTCCTTCCAACGTTCGAAAGCGTAGTCTGACCTCTTGAAGGCTGCGATGGCACCGTATGAAGGAAAAAAGACTCACCATCCCCATCATTGCATTACCTACGCGCTGGTCCGCTATGTCAACGGAAAGTACATCTCTAAGCTGTCTATTTGATGTTTGAAGGTATTGTAGGTCTGACTTTTCAAGGCCTGCGAAGCGCTCACAAGCAATGAGGTATATATATAAATAATGCAAGCACGCCGGCAAGGACGAAGGCCTCCTAGTAAGGTTTCCTATCCCCTGAAGCAATCGTGTATACCGATGCTTGCTACGTACATATTGATTTGTGTCTTAGTCTAGTCCACTTTTACGGAAATTAATCGCAACGAAAAGGCATACAACAAGATACCTGGACATGTACGTCCAATGCGCATTTTCATCACCTGAAAGTCTCCTTCCCTCGACTTGACGAGATCTTTGAACCCAAAGCAAGAAAAATGCTGAACGCAGGCTGGTACGTCACGTAAGTTGAAAAGGCATCACATGGGTTTGTCATTGGGGACAGAAGAGCTCAACACATAGCTCGCTCTTGTTCGGTCCTTCGCGTAATGGTAACCGGCTCATCTCGGCATTGCTAAGGAGCCACTCTGGATCGACATGGAACGTAGCAGCTAACGAACGTATGCTGAGCATGGCACGACAAACAGCCACGACGACCGCTGCAGTTGGGAGGCTGGAGAGAAAAAAATCCAGCGGCACTTAGCATGGCAGTACGCAGCAACGACTTGATCAGATAGGAGGCCCACCTGGCTAGGGCGACAAGGTAAATCTAACGCCAACCGAATCGAGCAAGTGTGGGTCACTCAAAAGCACCGGTAGCAACAAACACCGCTACCCACCGATATCTCAGAAGGAGCGGTGAACGAGAGGCGTACAATTGTGGACACGAGTGATCCTGTTATTTTGCAAGTTTGAGTTTTACTTTCGTAGAAACGATGATGTTATGCCGCACCCATCGCAAACGCATACATTAGCATACCCCTGTAGTTCCCAGACCAGTTAAAGGATGTGCATAGAAGAATATGAATAACAGACTCTTTGAGAAATCTGCGCATTGGTGGTTCCATATGAAGCGACTTCCCGCTCTGCATGAACCGGTAGACTTTCAACACAAACAAGATAGAATGGTTGGTCACCGAGGGTACGAAAAGCCACATGATTTGCTCAGGACTTCGTAGGGTTGTTTCAGTAGTGGAAGTGAAGAGCTTGTCAATGTCCCCTACTAATGGGGAGAGCAATGCACACGAAGCTGCTATGCTGCCGCAGAGAGTGCCCACGATGAAGGTACGGACGCATGCGTTGCGAGAAAAGAGATACCAGACGCGAAGGGTGATGACAGCTTCAGTTGCAACGGCGTGGACCAAGCGTCAGGGATGAATTGAACGTCAATGGACTCGGAAGATGGCTCACCTTGGCAAAGTAGCATGATCACCATTGCAAGTGAAAAGACAGCAAAGATTATAGCCCTTCAAAGGAAAAGTCATTCTCGATTTCCTAATCTACGGAGTTTTATGGGAGACCCACAACTAGAGGGGACTCGTTTAGGCTCTATGATGATAGTGATTAGCTCCACTCACATTCTCTATCGCGCCAGAGGTCACTGGAAACGACGAAGAAACGAACAGTGAGGCTTTGTTCATAAATGAACCAGATAACAGGCTAACATATTATTAAGATTCTGCAAGTAAAATGTTTAGCCGCTGCGGCGCCCTCTGGGAGTGTAGTACTTACGCTGAAAGTGCAAGGGTCAGGTACCGGATCTGTTTCCTTAGCCTACCACGCACACAGGTGATAGAAAAGTTGAGCCCCACCAGAAGATATAGCACTTTCGACAGACTCAGAGGACCCCGCCAGAAAAAGTTGTACTGTGAGCATCCTGTTAGCTCAATACGCAGCACGAAACGATAGATGGAATGGCAGATCCACCTCTCTTCCAAGGGTGATGGCATGATCGTATAACATCAGTGTAATCATGGCGAACTGGAACTCGCGATACTGGCGGAGAGCCGACGCCACGATGGGATCGATCTCGGACTCGAGGGACGACATGGCCTACCCGGTGTAATGGTGGACGAGGCTAATCCCGACCTTTTATTTTCCTTATGACCACAGCTGAAGCTTGAGGGTCCGCTTGCGGGAGGAAACAGGGAATGAATCAGACCTTACCGCTCACACCACTGGAGGTGGGATATATACAACGAGATAGAGAGTATATTCCTGTTGGGGAACTGCCATCAGCTAAAACACGGCCCCTCTCGCGTGATTGATGGGTTCTCCGTGATGGGGCTGTGATATCTCAGTGAAACTGACGCTGGCCACCGGGTTATCTTTTAGGTACTGATAGGGAAATGAAGAACCACGTGTTCGAGGACCAAGTACACCGCTACCACGACAGTCGCTCCGCTGGAGACCCGCTCGAAGGAGGATCGTTGGTCCGTCCTCCGGAGTGCACATATTGATGCAGGTGCTGTGTGCCGTGAACGAGAAAGTTTTTGTCTTCGAGTTTTTCAAGTCCATCTATCGCGATGGCGTCTTGCTGCAACATCAGCTCGGGTTCTATACTAGAAGACTGAAGTACCGAAGACACTAGGCTCGTTTGAATTTACTGACATGAAACAAAGACAAAGACAAATGAAGTCGCTCCAGTCCAAATCCTTTGATAACTCAATCAACGCGCCCTGCACTGCCACTAGTGTGGTTTGTGCTGAGACGTTATTGCAGGCAAATTTGTGGGCCCTTGGAGGTTCTACAAATAAATATGGTATGTACATACTGATGCGCAGGCTGTTTGGGCGGTGCAGGTATGCCTTTCGGCCGGTCTGTCTCTCGTATGACAGTGCTAATGTCTCCTTCGAGGAAGAGACGGACTACCTCGGTACTTTCTCGTCACGAGTGCTTCCTCCCAGTATTCCATACAGGTAACGACGCAAATGGGGGAAGGGAGACATCATCCTACTTACATCCCCAGAGCACTTCCAGTGCTTGTGGGGCACCGGTATGCCATCGAAAACTCGCGGACCTGTGTACTCTGCTTACGCCTAGGCGATGCTCCAGTTCCGTACGGACCACGGTCCGACTTCGAAGATTGCCGCTGCGCTCCTTCATGCCTCACCGGCACCAGTGATGACGGCGTACAAGAACAAAGTGTCATTCTGTAGGTAAACGGGTAGAGCGTCGCACACTTGCGTTGGTGTTAGCGAGATCGTAACAAGATATGGAGAAATGGATGGTGGGAATGAGGTCCTTTTGGCGAGAGATCTGCTCAGAGCCATGAGAACTCAATGGAGGTGAGTGGCCGACTTCCGTTCTTGTGTCAACTGCAAATAATGTCTGTCGAGCCAGTTCAAATCATGTGTGTGATGTTAGGAATAAGATCGACTCTTATAGTCGGTTCATTGATGCACTTGGACCAATACCTTCAGCCCAATATCGTGTGCGTCGCTCCTCAGCGCCGGGACCTTGAAGCACCCCTGAAAGTCTCATATTCTCCGATGGAACGTGCTGTGAAACGTTCTATCCAACCACGCCATATTTGATTCCGCAGCTGAGGTTGTCATCCTTGAGTCATTCCCGTCCTATTCTTAACGTTTTTACATTGAGTTTCTTGCTTTGCTTTCCGTCAGAAACTCTCCTTAGTGGTGAAGGTCGAGGAAAGGGAGGAGTACAAGCTCACTTCCCGTAATAGTACTATCCATCCCGGTCGTTGCATCGATTACGAGCCAGTGAAAATTATACTTCTCTGTTTCCTACGCTTGAAAGAGTGGTTGAAGAAATGGTAGTAGCGGGTACGAATCCGATGTAGTCTGACCTCTTGAAGACTGCGATGGCACCCCTGAGCTATGAAGGAAAAAAGACTCAACATCCCCATCATTCGCCGTCGTACCGTCGACCTCGCAACTCTCGACGATCTTTGCACTGTGCACCACGCACCCACGCACGTCGTATACCACCAACCAATAACCCACGTAAACCTCGTCGGTGTACGCACAAAAGTACCACCTCACGTGCAGCACATCGTCGACCGACCAAAACCACTCCTGACGTATCGTGTCAATATCGGACCACTCGAGGCTCTCACTCACGTTCCAACCCCTTGCACTCATCCATTTGTCAGGCGATATCAGGCATCATTGATGGTATACTCGGACCGAACGATCCTGGCTCATCCACCAGAGTTCAACCACGAGAGAAAAGGATGACAAAAAGTGCCCCAACAACCTCCCTGAGCTCCCCCTGGGTTTAGGGAAGTGTATGCTCGCGACGCTAGGTCTAGATCCAGGTTCGCTTACGTCGAGACGGGACGAGGCGGACGACCACGCGTCACTATCCCGGGGCGGACTAGAAGAGTCAGGAGGAAATTGAGGATGGGCAAATGCTCAATGGAGCGGAGTCGGAGACGTTGAAGAGTATACTTTGGGAGGCCGCTGATCGTCTTGAGCATCAGTGAGAGAACTTTAGCCGCAGGTATAGGCAGCGGCACGATCGCAGAGAGGATGATCGTCGTCAGAAGTACCACTTTCCGAACGATTCTCGGACCCGCCTTTCAAACGACACCGCTCTCACAAAATGACTCCCTCCGAGCGCGAAAAGAAATCTGAAAAGTCAAGGGAGGTCGGGGACCTTCCGAGCACTCAGCGGATCTCTCCACCGACTTCGGCGCATCCTTCGATTACGTCGACTCGTTCTCTGCCATACTCGCTGACCAGCCTGTCGCCGGGCCAAGTAGTGTAACCCTCGATCAGCTCGCGACGATCGACACCTTCGTTGAGAACGAGGAAGAGGACGAGGCGTACGTGACGGTGTGGGAGCAGATGGCGTTGATGACCAAGCAATCGGCCCGGACGGACCCACAAGAGATGCCAAGTAATGAGTCGTCCGCAGAAAAAGGGTACTTTGTACCCTGGAGAGGGGAATGTAAGGATTGGGTCCGACGTCGTGGACGGTATGTCAAAATGCCCTGAAGGCTGTGACAATTGTGCTTGTTTCTTTTGATTGCTTTCTCACTCGTGTCTATGTTGACCTGTCAGCGCCTCATCTCTACCGTATAAAAAGGGCCAGTTTAACATAGTCTGGAAAGCGAGTAGCATAAGGAATATCTACCGTTGTGACCCCGTTGCAAGTCCCTCACTTCGCATCGCCGTTACGCAACGAGATACCGTATATATGATATGAAAAACGCAAGCGCGCCGACAAGGACGAAGGCGTCTTGGTTAGATAACTTACTAAGATTTCCTATCCTCCGAAACAACCGTGCATACTGATGACAGTAATGTCTTAGTCTAGTCCACTTTTACCGAAACCAATCGCAGCGAAAAGGTCTTAAGCTGTTATGCTACACATGCAACAACATATCTGAACATGTACGTACAATGCACATCCTCATCACCTGAAAGTCTCCTTCCCTCCACTCGATTGAACCCAAAGAAAGAGGCTGAATGCAAGCCAGTAGTATTTTTTTTTATAAAAAAAAGGCATCATATCGGTTCATCGTTGGGGGGAGATGATCTCAACGCATAGCTCGCTCTTGTTCGGTCCTTCGCGCAGTGGTAGCCGGCTCATCTCGGCATTGTTAAGGAGCCACTCTGGATCGACATGGGACGTGGCAGCCAACGAACGTATGCTGAGCATGACGCGACACACAGCCACGACAATCGTTGCAGCAGGGAAGCTGTAAGGGAGAAAGATCCGGACACTTAGTACGACAATATTCAGTAACGATCTGACAGGATAGGAGGCCCACCCGGCTAGAGCAGTAAGGTAAACCTAACGCCGGCCAAATTGAGCAAGTGCGGGTCAATCACAAACACTGATAGCAACAAACGCTGGTACCCACCGATACCTGAGTAGGAGCGGTGAACGAGAGGCCTACGATCGTGAACACGAGTGATCCTATTATGTTCCAGGTTTTGAGTTTTGGTTTCATAGAAACGATAATGTTATACCGCACCCATCGCAAACGCGTACATTAGCATGCCCCTGTAGTTCCCAGACCACTCAGTCAAAGGCTGTGTATAGAAGAATATAAATAACTGACTCTTTGAGATATCTGCGTATTGGTGCTTCCACATGAAGTGATTTCCCGCCTTGCATGAACCGGTAGACTTTCAACGCAAACAAGATAGAATGGTTGGCCAACGAGGGTACGAAAAGCCAGATGACTTTTCCAGGACTTCGTATGGGCGATGGAGTAGTGGAAGTGACGAGCTTTTCAATGTTCCCTACTAAGGGAGAGAGCGTTGCACATGACGCTGCTGTGCTGCTGCAGAGGGTGCCAATGACGAAGATGCGGACGAATGCGTTGCGAGAAAAGAGATACCAGACGCGAAGGGTGATTACAGCTTTTAGTTGCAACAGTGCAGACCAAGCGGCAGGAATGAGTTGAACGTCGATGGACGCGGAAGAGGACTCACCTTGGCAAAGTAGCATGATCACTATCGACAGCGCAAAAGTAGCCAAAAATATAGACCTTCATGGGAAAAGTCATTCTCGATTTCCTAATCCACAGAGTTTGATGGGAGACCAACGCCTAGTAAAGACTTGTTCAGGCTCTATGACGATAGTGATCGGCACCACTCACATTCTCTGTCCCACTACATTCCACTGGAAGCAAAGAAGAAACGTCAATGAGCCTTTTCTCGTAGACGAACTGCATAATAGGCTAACTTGTCACTATAGTTCTGCGATCAAAATGATCAGCGACTCCAGCGCCTGCCAGAAGTATGGTACTTACACTGCAAGCGAGAGGGAGAGGTAGCGGATCTCTTTTCTTAGCCTACCGCACATGCATGTGATAGAAAAGTTCAAACCTTACCAGAAGATACAGCACTTGTGACAGACTCAGTGGACCGCGCCAAAAAAGGTCGAACTGCGAGAATCCCATTAGTTCGATACACAGTACGAAAAGTTAGACGGAACGGAAGACCCACCTCTTTTCCAAGAGTAATAGCATGATCGTACACCAACAGTGTCATCATGGCGAACTGAAACTCGCGGTAGTGCTGGGAAGCCGACGCCCAGAGGGAAGGGTACTCGGACCCAGAGGACGACATGGCCAACCCGGTGTAAGGGCAAACGGAAGTGACTTGCGACCTTATTTTCCTTATAACCACAACTGAAGCTTGAAGCTTGAGGTATGAGGGTCCGCCCGCGGGAGGAAACAGGAGATGAAGGAGACCTTAGCGTTTACACCAGGCCAGGTGGGATATATACAGCGAGGGAGAGAATATAATCCGGTTGGCGGGCCACCATCAGCTAAAACACGGCCTCCCCCGCGTGATTGATGGGTTCTTCGTGAAGGGCTGTGATATCTCAGTGAAACTGACGCACATCAACTTTATCTTTTAGGTGGTAGATAGGGAAATGAAGAACCACGCGTTTTGAGGTGCCAAGCACACCGATACCATGACAATCTCTCCGCTGGAGACCGGAGATCGTTCTTCCGTCCTTCGGAGTGCACGTACTGATGCGAGCTTTGCTGTGTACCGAGAACGAGAAAGTTTTTGTCTTCGAGTCCGTGCATCGCAATGGCGTCTTGCTGCAACATCAGCTCGGGTTCTATACTAGAAGACAGAAGCCCCAAAGACACTAGCCTAGTTTAAACGGAGTCGTTCCAGTCCAAAACCGGATTGATAGCAATCAGCGCCCCGGCACTGCTAGTGGTTCGTGCTGAGACGTTTTCAGGGAAATTGGTGGGCCCGTGGGGGTTCCAGGAATAAATATGGTTCATACTGATGTGCAGGCAGGTTGGACGGTGCGGGTATGCCTTTCTGCGGGTCTATCTCTCGTATGACAGTGCTAATGTCTGTTTCGAGGAAGAGAGGGATTTCCTCGCTACGTTCTCGTCATGAGTGGCTCCTCCGCCCCGCCCCGCGTTCGGTATTCTATACAGGTAGCGACGCAAATGGGGGAGGGGGACTCATCATCCTACTTACATCTCCAGATTGAAAGTCCATTTCAGCGCTTGGAGGCACCGGAATACTCGCGGGCCTGTGCACTCTGCTTACGCCCAGGCGATACTCCATGGCAACGTGTATGAACCACCGATTTCAAAGATTGCTGCCGCACTCCTTCACGCCTCACCGGCACCAGTGATGATGACGTACAAGAACAAGGTGTCATTCTGTAGGTAGACGGATAGAGCCTCGCACACTTATGCTAGTGTTAGCGAGACCGTAGCAAAATACGGGGAAATGGCCGGTTGCAATGACGTCTTTCGACGAGAGACCGGCTCAGAGCCATGAGAACTCAATGGAGGTGAGTGGCCGACTTTCGTTCTTGCGTCAAATGTAAATAACGTCTGTTGAGCCGGTTCAAATCATGCGTGTGTTGTTAGGAGTAAGATCAACTCCTGTCGTCAGTTCATCGATGCCCTCGAACCAATACTTCGGTGTTCGTCGCTCCCCAGTTCCGGGATTCCGAGGCACCCCTGAGAGCCTTTCATATTACCCCGATGGAACGTGCTGTGGAACGTTTTATTCAACCGCGTCAGGTTTGATTCCGCAAATGGGCTTGTTATCCTCGAGCCATTCCCGTCCTACTCTTAATCGTTTTTACATTGGGTTTCTTGTTTTCTTTCCTTTAGGAATTGTCCTTAGTGGTCAGGGTCGAGGAGAGGGGGGAGTACAAGCTCCTCACTTCCCATAACAGTACTATCCACCCCCGTCGTTGCATGGGCTACGAGCCAGTGAAAATTATACTTCTCTGTTCCCTGCGTTTGAAAGCGTGGTTGAAGAAATTGCAGTAGCGGCTACGAATCCGATGTAAGCTTGACCTTCTGAAGCCTGCCAAGGCACCCCTGAGTTATGAGGGGGAAAAGACACAAACACGCTGAGTAGAAGGCTGAATTCTGGTAAGGTTTCTCATCCACCAAAAACTATCGTAGATACCTACGGATGCTACAGTGATCAATCTCATAATTTAATCAACTTTCGGGAAGTCTATCACAGCGGAAAAGGTAGGAGGCTATTGTGCTACACATATAGATAACAAAACATCTGGATACATACGTCCAATGTATATTTGAAACATTTTGATTAACCAAATTGTCATCAGTCCCTTGAACTGACCGTATTTTTGAGCCCAAAGGGAAGAAAGAGGCGGAAAAGGCTCAGGATGACTCGGCGGTTTATCATTCGTCACCGTTGCACTCCACACATAACACGCTCTGGCTCGGTCCCCCTCGTAATGGTAGCCGGCTCATCTCCGCATTGTTGAGGAGCCATTCTGGATCGACATGGAACGTGACTTTCAACGAACGTATGCTAAGCATGACGCGGCACACAGCCACGACGACTGCTGTAGTAGGGAAGCTGAAGGGAGGGAGGAAAAAAAAAAACAGTGGCATTCAGCACGGCAACATGCGGTAAACGTTCTGATAAGATAAGAGGCTGACCTGGCTAGAGCCAAAAGGAAAACCTAACGCCAACCAAATCGAGCGAGTGTGGGTCATTGAAAAGCGCTGATGGCAAGCAAACGTTGATGCGCACCGATATCTGAGTAGGAGCAGTGAACAAGGCGCATACCATCGAGAACACGATCGATCCTGTTATGTCCCCAGTTTTAGGTCGGATTTCGTAGAAACGATAATATTATATCGCACCGGTTGCGAACACGTACATCAGCATACCCCTGTAGTACCCAGACGAGTCAGTCTGAAGGACACGCATGGAAGAATGTAAATAATTGACTCTTTAAGAAATCTGCGCGATGGTCCTTCCACATGAAGGGATTTTCCGCCTTGCACGAACCGATAGACTTTCAATGCAAACAAGATAGAATGGAAGATCAAGGAGGGCACGTAAAGCCACACTAGTCGTCCAGCACTTGGCATCTGCGTTGGGCTAGAAGCAGTGAGGAACGCTTCAATAGTCCCCACTAACGTGAAGACCAGGGCGAGGGAAACCGCCGTGCTGGAGCAGAGAGCGCCCACAGCGATGGCGCGGACGAATGCATTGCGAGAAAAGAGATACCACACGCGAAGGGTAATGACGGCTTTGAATGTGCAAGGTGGAGACTAAGTTTCAGGAGAAATCTTCGTGGACTCGAAAGATGACTCGCCTTGGCAAAGTAGCATGACCACCGCTGACAGTGTAAAGACGACAATAAATATAGACCTTTGAAAGGAAAAATCATTCTCGACTCCCTAATCTATCTAATTTCATGGGGAACTAACGCCTAGTAGGGACTCGTTCAGGGTCTATGACAATAGCGACTAACTCCACTCACTTCTTCTATATGCCTGCAATTCACTGGCAAACAACAAGGAAACGGCAATGAGTCTTCGCTAACGGCTGAGGGAGACAGTAGGCTAACATATTGTCAGAGTTCTGCAGTCGAGATGCTTAGCAAACTCCAGCGCCTACTGGAAGTGTAGTACTTACACTGAAAGCGCGAGGGACAGGTACCGAATCTGTTCACCTTAGCTTACCACACACGCAGGAGATAGAAAAGCAGAGTCTCACCGAAAGGTATAGCACTTTTGACAGAGTTCGTGGACCACACCAGAAAAAGTTGTACTGAGAGTATCCTATTAGCTCGATATGCAGGACCACAAGTTTGATAGAACGAAAGACTCACTCACCTCTTTTCCAAGAGTGATAGCATGATCGTATATCATCAATGTGATCAGGGCGAACTGGAACTCGCGATAGTGTAGGAAAGCCGACGCCCAAATGAAACTGTACAAAGGTTTGGATGACGACATGGCTGACCCGGTGTAAGGGCGAACGGGGCAATCCTCGACGTTATCTTCCTTATGACCACAGTTGAAGCTTGAAGGTCCACTCGCGAGGATGGACAGGAAGCGAACGAGACCTTCTCGTCGTTCATATCACGGAGCGAAGTGGGAATATATAGAGCGACTATGACCCCGCTGGTGGGTCCCCATCAACTAGAAACACGGCCACCCTTGCGTGAGTGATTGGCAGGTCGTGATATTTCGATGAGCTCACGCCCACTAGGTAGCAGAATGAACTCACGTCAACGTGTCAGAATACCCCGAATTCAAGGCGTCAAATGCACGGCCGTATCAGACAATGGTAATTCCCGTGAGCTGCTGTGCTGGGGGCTTCACCTGAATGACACATTAATACAGGTGCTGTGTGAGAACAATGTATGTACAAGGTTGAACATTGATCGTTGACCCTTCAGATTCACCTATGTATGTATCACGGCGGTGTCTTGCCACAAAGTCAGTTTGGGTTCTACACAGCTAGAGGAGTTCGCTGATATGACTCGGACAAGAACGCGAAAGATAGCGTAGTGGGGCTAACGCGAATTGGGTCGCTGGAACAGTACTGGATGGATAGTCAACACGTGGGCCACGCACTGCCGGTGGCTTCTCGTGCTGATGAGATCCTACAGCATTGGCGCATTGATCATCAAACCATGGTCGTGGTACTGTTCAGATTAAGATTCACAGGCGGAGGCCAGTAATCTATCTGATGTAGCCAGTTTGGGTTCTCGATATCATCCCAGTCGTTTATACTTCGGTGGCCGCTGTGCAAGAAACATGTGCAGGGGGTGATCATAAGGCTCGGTGGAGTCATCAGGAGGTTGATCATGCACATGATAGTTCCAGTGACGCTCACGAACTGATTTCACATGGTCACAGACAAAGATAAGTGGAGCAGCGTCCGTTACCTTGTCAATGATCGTTTCACACCAAGTCTGCATGGACTCATAAACTGCATTCCTCATGATCATTTGGGTGGAGCATGGCATAACGGGGACAAAGTGGCATGCAGATGCAGGGTAAAAAAAGGTACTCGCAACAATTTAGGGAGCAAAGAGCGTGTTGAGGAAAGTCTCGCCAGCGGCACGGGGTTTGGCCTTCTTGGTCTTCTTCTTGTCTTTTTGAGCGTGGAGACGCTCTTGCCTGACTGTGGAGACATCAGAACCGCCGTGAGATAAGGAGGCATGAAACGTACGCAGCTCGTGTCTGCGGATAGTCTTCGCGTAGGGGTTCAGACGGAAGAGGACGGCCCTGTTGACCAACGGGTTCTTCTTTTGTGTCCAAGGACGCTTCTGTGTCTTTGGACCGGCGGGGCGAACGACGGATTGAATCTCGGAGCTGTTGATGATGCCAGTGACATCGGGGTTGGAAATCTTGGCGGTGGGAAGACTGCAAAGGACGAAGACCGTCAGCGAGAACTAGCGAGAGACCCGGATGACATACAGGTAGTCCTTCTTGTACACCGAGACCTTGTCAAAGGTACCGAAGACCTCGTCGAGAAGGGCAAAGGCGCCTTCGGTCCAGATGATGAAGCGGCCAATGTGGCCACCCGGAGCGAGTTGGAGGAGGTTGAGTCTCCTGACGTTGACGAGTTCGACGCCAGGCAAGTTGCGGAATGCCTTTACGATGCCGTTGTCTTCGTTGTAAACGACGAGGGGGCCGCGGCGTTGGCGGTAACGACGATTGCGCATCTTGCCCTTACCAGCACGGAGCCTGCGGGAGTTCGAGACCTTGACGACGTCCGCATAGGCGTTGATAGTCTTGAGTAAGGTTACGGCTTCCTTTGTTTTTGTGAAAGACTCGGCGGCGGAGGAGATGACGAGAGGGACTTCTTGGGTTTCCTCGATACGGTGACCGCGCGCGAGAACCAGGGAAGGGAGGGCCGAAGCAGCGAGGGCAGACACGGTCGCGAAGCGGCGTTGGTTCTGGTTGACTTTGACGTGCCACTTGCGCCAGGTTTTGGTGGGAGCGAACATGCGACCACCGCGACACATGTTACCGAACGCACCCTATGACGAGATGCGATTTAGTCTGACTATAATATGGCAATTACTTGCGAAGACATGCCTGACCGGATCGGTGGGTACCACCACCACCGACACGAGGAATACGAGCGACGGCACGGCCTGTGCCCCATGACTCTGCGGACGTTTGGTGTCCAGCTTTTTCGCTGACGGCGTAGGCCTGGCGTTTGTTCTTTGCCAAGCTCTCTGTGTAGCAATGTCATAGATCCGGGATGGTGTAGGGTGAAGCGGACGTACTGTGTACCTGCGCGACGACATCGAGCCTAATCGGGGCGGTGAGGACGGCGGGAAGGGGAAGGGAAGATGAAGCCTCTGTATAAGGATTAAGCAGACAAGGACAGCGGTGAGGACAAAGACGTACCTCCTGAGGCGGCGTGAACGGTGACGGTGGGTCTTGAGGCCATTGCTGCTTGCTGGATGGAACGACGCTCTGCAGTTGCGTCGATGGTGATGATGAGTGAAGACTAAGGTTTACAAGCCACCAAGCAAATACAGGTAAACAACTGTATCGTATTACTAAGCCAGAGACTCGAATCTAGCCCGGGTCCGATAGACTGAAACCGGGGTGCTTGTCTCGATAATAAATTTTTTCCTCTCGATGTGACTTTACCGGCGGTTGGAATTTGGGGGGCGGGGCGGCTAGGCCCGTCTGAACACCAGCCAAGCGACGTATCATGGCTTGAGCGAGCCCTTTCATTTTGGCCTGCGAGTGAGCGCCAAAAGGCGTTGCCACTTCCAAATGGAGGTTCATATACCGTTTTCCTCGGGTAAGTAGGCTTTGTGGATTTGAAGGAAACGCGACCCCTCCCCCTGAATGTATTATGGTTGGAGTTCCATCGCAAGACGGCATAATTGAATTTCGAAAAGATAAGCCGGGGATCTGAGATCGTACATGAGACTTCCTTATCTGCGATGTCTGCACGTCCCTCAAAATACGACGACGACGTCCTTAGAGCGAGCAGAGACGAGCAACGACGACGACGACGACGACGACGACGACGAGATGCCTGCACCCACACCCACGACGTACGGCGTCACCCCACCCGAGCCGACTTCCCTCTCCCTCCGTCTCCCGCTCCTCCACCACGGCCCGCCCTTCCGCCATAGTGTGGCCCCCATACCGCTGCTTGCTCCCTCCGAGTTCTCTCGCATACACCTCCAGCACGCCACCGCCCACCCCCCAGACTCTGTCCTCTTCCCGTTCCTGCACGGTCTCGAGGGCAACAACGAGGCTCAGTGCTCATTCTTCGCTTCGACCCCCTCCATCGCCGCCTCCGCGACTGCTGGCCTCGTCCAAGACCCCTCAGGTCGCGCCGTATGCCCTCCCAGATACAGGGGTCTCGTGTGGGTGCTGTGCGACGAGGACGTCGACGGGGACCTCCCACAGCTTGCCACCGCACCCACTCGCTGGGAGGACGACCTTGAGTGCGATAGCGACTCATCTGAATATTCCACAGACCAGCCAGACGTGGACAGAGACGTCGAGTTCGACGACCTCTCTCGTCCGTCCCACACTGTCCCTTGTCCGATGGACATGGACCCACCTGCTCAGGACGACCACGCTCCGGGGTCCCACATGCATCCTCTTGCGCTCCGCATATCGACTTCCAGTCACGCTGGCCACCTGTCATGCGACCGTCGTCATTCAGACGCCTCGTCCTCAGACTCGGCCTCCACTTCCGCGTCCTCTTCGTCGTCACTGGCGAACTCAGACTCTGGTTCCACTGCTGCGACGTCACTTCCGTCCCCTCCTTGCCATTCCAGCTCACATGTAGCATACCAAGAACAAGCCCAGTCGATCCTAGGGGTACACGATAGTGGCGTCGCGTTTGTTCAATCGACCCCGCAGCTTCTTACGGTTCCCCCCAAACACCCTCCCATCCTTACCTCGACGTTCCTCCCCTCGCAACTCATCCAGCCCTCCGACTCGTGGCATGCTGACGACTCGGTCGACTGGGAGTTCAAGCCCGTCGTCGTTCCTGATGGCATTAGTCTCCGCAACTTTGGGATTCAAGTGGTAAGTGTCGGTCCAGTGCGCCGGTCTCCACCTTCCCCCTTTGTGCACGCAGTCAAGCTCCGTGTCGAAGCACCGCCGCAGTCCCAGTTCGGAAAGGAATGTTCTGTCGACTCCCTCTTTCCTTTTTCGTCTCGTCGTGTAACGTGACCTACGCTGATACGCGGCCCTTTGCACAGCCTCTTTACCCAACGATCTCAGATATCGTCATCTACTCGCCACGAGGCGCGTCCCCCGCTGCCTTGCGGCTCGCCGCCCGCTTCAGACGGGCAGTCGAGAAGAAGCTGGCAGAGAGACTGCAGAGGTGGGCCCATGCCCGGGGAGAGAGCCCACACACAGGACACGATGACCACCCCCACATAACGCCAGAAGGATTCCTCAAATATGGCGTATACGTGCTCGACGCAGATGCAGCCACGATCGAACGAGAACTCTCTTGGATGATCATGCGGAGGGATGGGGAGTGCGACGGTTCATGCGCGGGGGATATGCTCCTTGCCTCTGGAGGCTGCTGCGCCGTTTCGGGTTGCCCAGGAAGATGTACGGCAGGGTCCGCGGCTTGTCAGTGTGACCCCACTCACCGCAGTTCCGGGGCCCTCACTCAGTCTACAGACGGGCGACTCGCTGGAGAGCTGGAGATCGAAGCCGAACTCGATGTGAGAGAGCTGCATTCGCCCCCTCTCCCTATAGTCACCCGGTCGCGGTCGCACACACACCCCTATCATTCACGCGAGGGCCAGCGACTTCACCGCGACCGTCAACCCTATCACTCGCCCCCAGCTCCCGATGCCCACCCGACATCCTCAAATGATTCCACGTGTACGCAATTGCCAACGGTCAATCGTGGTACCTCCCATCATCACTGTCTCCACACACAATCCTCGCCCGGTACACGTACGGGTTTTCGCGAGCGCCTTCGCCTCCATCGCTGTAAAGGCGCTAACACCATCGACTTTGCGCGACGTGAAAAGGAAGAGATGAGGGACTTGACAAGGGCTTCTGAGATCATCACACTGTGGGGTGACTGCAACGATTCTGTGAGTACCTCCCTTCCCTCGCCCTTCGCTTCCATGTCACGTCACTACTAGGACCGCGCACACGCTTCGGGAAGCACTACGAATACCCACTGGAATCCCCATGCCGGCCAGGTGTTTCTCGGAAATTCAAGCGACGTTCCTTTGTGGGCGCCTTTTAAGAAAAGGCGGAAAAATATCAGTAAGCTCTCACATCAAACTCATGCCCTTATCTCACCGGGCCACGACCCTTCCAACAGAAGAACCGGTGGAAAAGCCGTCACCTTTTGACAGCGATGCAAACTCCTCCGCGCTGGGGAGAGGGTTTGACATCTGTATCGAGTGTCACGAGTATGCGCCACTCCCAGGTATAGCACACCTCCATGCGGCAGAGCAACATATTCGGGCGTTGGAGATGGAGTGGGTGGAGCGCTGCCAGCAGGACAAGGATGGTGATTGGATGGACGCAGACGAACCCTTCATTCCTCCTAGGCCACCTCCACATCCATCTGCAATGGTCCACTTGCCATTCCCGAGCTCGCAGCAGGCTGTGCCTTCGATCTTGAACGCTCTTTTCCCTGTGATTCAGTTCCTAGAGAGAGTTATCACTCCCGGTTGGCTGGGTGGGAATGCTGGATGTGAACCAGGGAACGGAGCTCCAGCCCGAATGCCACGGACGCCCGCCAAAGGACCCCACCTGCCGTCTCCGTGGTCACCTCCGTCCCAACGCGGTGTTCCTGAGGACAAGGACCATGCGAGCATGAACGGGAATGGACATGGCCGTGGGATGCGAGCTCCGGCGCCGTCGTACCGTGCGAGACCGCTGAAAGTCCTCTTGTACTCTAGTGATGGGTACACAGAGTCATCTGTCCCTGCACTTTGTTTGCTTATGGCGGTGAGAGGTCTGAGCCTCCCAGAGGCATATTTAGAGCTGCAGGTATGTTTCTTATCTTTCGTTTGGTCAATTCCGGTCCAACACCAAGTCATAGGTTGCAAAGCGCCGCTCGTTTTTCGTCTACCAGACAGAGATCGGTTTACTCAAAAAGGTCGAGGCTCGACTCGGCGTTGCGAATGGACATGGCCGACCGAGGTGCTACACGTATGGATCGCAAGATATTCCCAGGCTACGGGTCGGCCCTCCGAGACATTCGACGACTGAAACCCCTCCCGGTTCCGGTTCGTATCTACGACCTCTGATTCTGACCTCTTCTCCGAGCCATCATCCAGGGATTCGGAATGCTACATCGCCCGCGGTACAAAGCACGACGACGGTGCCGGATGTCCTTAGCGTTCAAGTGGCACCGCAGACGCTGAGACGACCGAGGGCAAGTACATTGCCGACGTTCATTCCAGATCACCAGAGCTGGTTTGACGATGCGAGGTTCGATGGGAGCTTTCCAAGTCGGGTGCTCCCGTTTTTGTATCTCGGGAATCTGTGAGTCTGTCTTTTCTTTTGTGGTCCCCTTGGGTGAACCGACTCATCGTAATACACAGGAATCACGCCTCGAACGCCTATATGCTGCATGCGCTAGGCATCACGCATGTCGTGTCCGTCGGTGAATGTGCGCTCGTGCCACCACCTCAAACGGCCACCGATGGTGACGCCGCTCCGGCTTGCCCCCCGCAGCATGATCCCGATGCACAATCCGGTTCCGGGCAGGGTCCCGGTGGTCAAGGCTCCCTATGGATAGAGGAGAGGGAAGGCAGGATCAAGGTTCTCGATATCAAGGGCGTCTGCGACGACGGGATCGATACATTGGAGCACCAGCTCCATCCCATCTGTTCCTGGATCGAGAAAGCACGTCAATCAGGTGGACAAGTCCTTGTCCACTGCAGGGTAGGAGTATCACGCAGCGCGACGGTGACGATCGCATACATGATGCAACACCTTAAGCTTAGTCTCGTGGAATCATACCTGGTTGTGCGGAGCCGACGACTGTCAGTGTTGATCCAGCCCAATATGAGACTGCTGTACAACCTGCTGGGATGGGAGGTGAGATTGGCGAGAGAGCGAGCTGGTGGAGATGAGAGGAGACTGAGGGAGGAGCTTAGGAAAGCGCTAAGCTGGCCATACCTTGCAAGAGAAGTGCACGCGCTCAACGAGAAGTACCTCAGCTGAGTACTCCCGAAGTTTCTTGTCCGTGCTGGATGACTACTGTACTGTGGTGTTTCCCCGTCGCAGCCTCTGCTGCATCTGCTTCATATCGTTCGGGTTTTTTTTTGGCTGGTCTGACTGTCCGAACCAAAAATGTATCATTGGGGTCTTTTGTCACTTGTGTTTCTACATGAACTGTATGTACGTTTCCGTTGCTGTTGTCCTACTAAGTACTACTAATACGGTCAGCTCACGCGTACCGTGCATGGTGGACCCAGAGTACGAGTCGGGCCGCTGTTTCTTGATTTTTTTTGGGGTTCTCGTCCTGGTAACTATCCAAAGTATCACGTTGCATTGGAAATCATACGATAGTGTCGAAATGTCATGTCAATGTAGTAGGGGAAGTCCGGGACGACAAACTTTTCCCCTGAGACTTCATAGAATTTCTTCTTCTCCCATTCCTCGAACTATATAGGCCTCCATAGGCCTCCAGATATCAACCTCTATCGTGTCGGGGCTTACTGGTACCATCGAGTCGTCGAAACGGTCACCGTTATCATATCGCTAACGTCATCCCATGGGAAACGCAATCTCGCTCTTCCATCTTGCTTTGGCCGATTTCCTACAAACCTTGCGGGGATACCAGGTCCTGAAGGACCGTGTGCGGCGCTCGCCGGGTCTGCCGGTCGACGGTCCTACTCGGTCATTCTGGATGTATCCACCTTCGCCGATCGCCAAACACTGTTCGGAGATACCAGACTATGTTGACTTCGTCGTGATTGGCTCGGGGATTACTGGAACGTCTGTTGCGAGGAGGCTATTGGAGGGCTGCCGGGCGGCTGGCTGGAACGGTGCGCGGGTTTTGATGTTGGAGGCCAGAGACGCATGCTCGGGTGCAACGGGAAGGTACGTGATAACATATTATCGGTGCGAATATGTGGGAAGTGACTGTCCCGTCATCCCTATTGGCCACAGAAACGGCGGACACATTTCGCCTCCTCTATACCATGACTGGGCGGCATTGCAAAAACAGTACGGAGACGTCGCAGCGCAGAAGTTGATAAAATTCCGGCTGGCGCATCTCCAGGAGCTCCGACAGGTCGCGGAAGAGGAAGGTATCCTAGACAAGTCCCAATGGCGAGCGGTCGACTTGGTGGACGTGTACTACGATCACCGTTCTTTCGACAGAGCCAAGGTCAAGCTGTCAAAGTATCAGCAGGACCTACCGTTCGAAGCGTCGCATCATCGAGCGTATGAGGCCGCAGAAGCGTTAGAGGTACAGTAAACGCAGCTTGACTTGCTTCGATCCCTATCGTGTCGATTCATTAATGAAATCTTTCCTTTCAAAAATTAGACATTCCACCTCGCAGATGATGTCGTGGGGTGTATTGTTAGCGGTGCAGGTGCCATTCATCCATATAAATTTGTAACTGGCATCCTTTCGAACCTCCTCGCGCAACATCCAGACAAGTGAGTTTCGAATCTCTCATGCTCCTTTTTCTTTCTTTCTTTTCTTTCGTCGACACGTGTATCTGACGACATGACCCGGTCACTTTCAGCTTTTTCCTCTGTACGAACACGCCTTGTGTCTCCATATCAGGTCCCTCTTCTTCGACCCGATATTACACCGTGACGACGCCCCAAGGAAAAACGCACACTCCACATGTCATCCATGCCACCAACGGCTGGTGTGCACACCTCCTTGAGTCGATGCGCGCCAAGATCGTGCCTGTCCGAGGCAACATGAGCGCACAGAGGCCGGGACAGTCGCTTCCACCTACGACCGTCTCCCATTCGTACGTTTTCTACCCATCATCTGAAGGATTCGACTACCTCACCCAGCTCCCGAATGGGGGCCGCGAGTTGATGCTTGGGACCGCGTTCATGCAATCAGCGGGCTACGATGAGGTTGGGAATGCAGACGACAGAGTGTACAACAAATCCATTGTGGCTCGTTTAGGAGGTGTGTTGCCGAGATATTTCGGGGAGAAGAACTGGGGTGCCGAAGCTCGACCAGCCGGTGACGACGACGACGACGACGAAAACTCGCGAGGAGCTGAATGGAATCAGGGCCGGATTAAGGCCATGTGGAGCGGCATCCTTGGTGCCTCGGTCGACTTGATGCCGTGGGTCGGACGCCTGCCAAAGTCGGTGTCGGGTCGCCCGGAACCTCCTGCATCATCGTCTCCCCGGACGACAGCGACGCATGCACAGGAGAACGAGATGTTCTTTGGGGCTGCCCCTGGCGAATGGATAGCGGCAGGCTACACGGGCGAAGGAATGGTACATGCATGGTTAAGCGGCAAAGCGCTTGCGGGGATGATTTTGGGGACAGAGAGGGAAGACGGGCTTTCGGAGTGGTTCCCTGATGCCCTGCGGGTGACTCACGCCCGATGGCGGGCGGCAAAGCTGGAAGCTGTCGCGGCCCGTGTTAGCGCAGAGTTTTAGGGAGGGATACAAAGACGACGCAATGTACGTTGCATGACCGGCTAGTCCTTTGTCCGTTACCATTGTCATGGACTTAATGCCTGATCAGGGTGACGTGCATATTTCCTTGGGTAATTCCAGGTTACCATTGAAATGACTGTGAAGCACATCTCCGCATATCAAGAAGTGGGGAACACGTCGCTTCTAGTACCATTAACTTTATGGATGCGTGGATTTCCAGCTAGTTCTTTCCAGGATCCATAGTTCCTCCCCCTTCTCCATATGCAGAACTTCTATCCACTCCCTGAGAGAAATGTCCCAAGGCTTTCCCCTCTTCAGCGCAGTCACCACCTTCTCATTCAGCCTCCATCTCTGGAAACTAGGTATCTGGTCAACTACAGACCACTCACTATCCCCAAGATCTGGATATTCAGATATAAGGTGGGTGAAGTTAGAGGAGGCTAGCATGGGTGGTGTCAAGCCTTCCGTCTTATTGTATATCCAGCCGTGACCAGCTGCAGGACCAAAACCAGTCAGGATGTATGGAGGCGCGTGCTCATGAAGGAAGAGAGATGCTCCGGTTTGGGCAGCGAGGTTGGATATATGTACGTGAACTACAGCAACATGAAAACCCCTCACTTCAAGGCAATTCAAGTGGTACTCACCATTTTCTTGCCCAGTGTATCGTTTGTTGAAAGTAGCTAGTGCAAGTCCACCGGGGTAGTTCATTATTGAAGCCCTTGCGAAGAAAATTGTCATGACGAAGTTGAGAGAAAGAAGACCGAAAACTGAGAGGAACGCCATGTAACGGAATACTAATCCTTTCTTCTGGGATACCCTGTGCAACATGGACGTAAGTAAGTCTCGTTCGGATGGGCTATAATTAGGAGCGGCACGCTGCACCCCAGAACATACATCCACCGTGCACCTCTCGCTGCTGCGATGTTCACGAGGGGGATCATATAGACTACGAATCGCCATTCCTTGTGTTTCAAGGCGCTCAATCCAAGGACGAACAGGAAGGGTGCCAGAAGAAGCGACCGAATACGATGATCCAAAATAGACCCAAGGACTGCTAACGGAAGCGCTCCCAGCAGAAGCTTGGGCAAATGAGCTGAGAAGTAGGAGAGCGGGGCGGATGTCTGGGTTACACATATGAGGACAAAAGATCAGCTATTGGCGGCACCTGAAGCCAACTCACACCCCATTCTGCGCTCTTTCCCAGATAGACGTTGAAATAGAATCCATATAGCTCGGGCCAAAGCGGCCATTGGTTCCAGAAGTAAGAGTCAACCGCGACTGTCAATGCTTTCAAGGGTCGCTGAGAACACTCCACTGTAAATGAGTTCGTGTGTTACTCACTAATTGCGGCGATACTATTCGACAAGCCTACTTTAATGAGCCTTGCAAACGTAGTATAACCTTGGATCAGGAATTGGAGGCAAAGGGGACCAAGAAGCAATGCGACTTCGGAGCGAAAAATGACCGCGGTGAAGACCAGAAGACCGACGGCAATGTCGACACTCGCCCGCGACGGATGGATCGATTGAGGGGCACGGTTGTAAAGAGTGAAATACGCCAGGTTTACTGTTACGTAGATGTCACAGCGATCGTTGCATCCGTCAATGCATGTCAACCATACCAGGGATCAGTGCGAACATGTTTGGAAGCGTGCGACTCATCCAGAACAAGAAGTGAAACTGGGAGAGGGTCAGGAGGGAAAATAGCCAGCTTGTAAGTCTGCCAAATCGTTTCGAGACTGCATGCCGGATGAGAATGAGGCAAAAGCTGTTGAGGGAAGCGAGCACTAAGCGAACTACAAAAATGCGGATAAGTGAGAGAGGACAAGAAAGCAGAGCCAGAGGCACTCACGAGTAATCTGTAGATCCATCTTGGATGTGACGAGACCGAGGGATATACCGAGGGAAGCTACGGGTTTTGTGAGCCAGCCGAGGAGGATAGAGCCCACGAATGTGCGTGGCACGGCCCCAGGGAAAATCCTATGGTCGTACTGCATATTTCGGACTCATAATCAAGAACGACCAGTAATGCAACAAGTTACTCACCTTTAACAAAGACTCTGACCCAACTCCATACATCAGAACATCGTGGGTAGCATGGAGGTTGAACGATTCCTCTACTTTAGAGTATGGTGCGAGGAAGACGTATGCCCAACTTGTCACTAGAAGGAGGAGGTCCAGAAAAAGCCCTCGTATGAGTCCTGCAGGACTCCGGGCGCGCGCCATTCAAACCTGCGAAGGATATCAGACTCCGTCAACCACTGAACCGAAACGTGCGTACCACACCCGACTAACACAACATCACGGTCAAACACCCTGGCGTTGATCGCATCGAGGGGCCAAACACATTACTACAGCTTCTATCTTATCAACAACGTGCTCGTCTTGCCGACATACTCTACACATTACTCACTTACAATCCTACTACGACACACATAACACGAGCTTATAATGTAAAATTGCTGCTGATTCTTACTCGACCTTTTTCGCTTTGCCAGTGTCTTGCCCATAAACCAGCTCATCTATTGCTGCTTTCGTGCCCTGCAGCTTCAACCACACGCCACGTATCGGGGTTTGGAGGGGGTCAAACATCCCAACACGTTGTTGATATGCTGCGTAGGCAACAGGATACTTTGACAGCGAAATTGACTCCGTGAACTTTGTCGAGGAAAAAAAGAGCAAGCAAAGCAAGAGACAAGGAGCCAGTCTAACCACGACTCCCATGGAAGGCGGCGGCGCACTGGGAGATAGGAGTGGGACGAGGTTGATGATGATCTGAACGACGTCACTAGTTGTATAACAAATAGAGCGAAGTCCCGCACCCAAAATAGCTGCTCGCAAAAGAAGTTGGGGTGCCTCGACCATGCCCAAAGGCCCTTGGTGGCGAAACCTCGTTCCGCGTCATGTTTTGTCCATGGGATGCGTGTATATAACCATCCGTTCCTTTCCAGGACGCCGGAACGCTTAAATGTCTGGAATGAGTATTGCTGATTGTCGGCGACGAATTCCGCAAAGAGCGTAGCAAAGCCAAGAAAGGCAAGGACGTAATCGGGTGTACTCAAGTGAGTGTGGGGTTGAACCACAGCCATCATTGTGGGAATGCCCAAAAGGAAGAGGAGGACGTTCTGCGCGATAGCTGCGAGACTTTCAAATGTCTGTATGAAGGAGGAGCCTAGAGGCTTACCGATGAACGTGAGGTTAATAATTTGGAAGAGCCAAGGAGGGACCTTCTGGCGCAATATTTCCCAGCGATAATCCTCCTCCTTTCTGCTTTAGAGTCAGGTCACCCATCCAGGAAACGCATAAATCTGAGTACTTACAAGCTGAAAAGGCCACGTCGCCATGTATTGTAGGATAACCTGAGATAAAGGAAGTTGCACCCGCAGACTCAGATAGTTCGGTATATGCATACCTGCACATCCACGTAAGCTGTGGTCCAAGAGTCAATGTGGGACCCAAACAGTTAATGGTAGGACAAGCATACCACCAACGCCAGCATGAGAAGAGCGCGAGGACTGAAACTGCCAGAGATAGACTTGTGGACTTCATTTGGTACGTAGGGATAAAAGTAGGCAGGTGCTGACGATGGCCAGAGCGGTAGCAGGGCATAGTAAGCAGTATAGATGGCTGGGAGGAACGTCCACACCCTATCCACTTGGGAGACGTTTCCTGTCAAGAGCGACAGAATGTAAGTTGTCGTGGTCACGCCAAGACAGTATTTTATAGGCCATTCAAGGAGGGGTTCTTCTTCGATAAGCTTGTGTAGAGCGTTCATGTTGCAGTCTGAGCATGGGTGCAGCAACAGACGTCACCACAGGGGCCCAGTGTCGGCACGTGACTTGATTGACTTGGTGAGAACAGAACACAGCCACTGAACGATCCCAGCTCTTTCCTGCAGTCATGAAGTCGACGAGTGTCCTCTTCTCGACGTTCCCGCCATTCCCTACCTTGTCACTCTTGGTCCCCTCACAAACACGCATCAGCGATCTCTATGGACTCCTCTGCAATCGCTACCCGGACCTTCCTACGGAAGACCACTTGAGCATCTCTCCCCATTCAGGCTCTCTCACTCCAGATACCCTTGTTTCTGAGCTTCATGGCGCGTCTCCGAGCCTCGTTACCCTTCGCCTTGTTCCTCGCCTCCTTGGTGGCAAGGGTGGTTTCGGGTCGCAGCTGCGTGCCGCCGGTGGTCGCATGAGCAGCCAGAAGACCAGCAATAACGATTCTTGCCGTGATTTGAGTGGCCGCAGGCTCAGCACTCTCAAAACCGCCAAGAGGTAGGTTTTCGATTTAGTCCTAGGTAGCGTACCTATGACTGATCACTTGGCCTTCTTAGACTTGTTGATTACATGGAACACGAGGACGTCCGCAAGAAAGCAGCAGCGGATGCTAAGAAAGCCAAACTGGAGAGCCTCGAGAGGAAGATTTCTGCAGCTTCAGTAGACCCTGAGAAGCTGGCAGGAAAGAAGCATCGTTTTGATGACACGGAATACCTGGAAGAGAGCAGGGAACTCGTGGACAATGTCAGATCTGCGGTCTCGGCCGGTAAGTTTCTTTCCTTCTGGTTGTCACCTATTTGTTATATACTCGACTCGTACAGGTCTTATCAAGAAGAAGAAGAAAACTAAAACAGATCACCCTTCAAACTCACCGGAGACTTCCAAGGCAGCAGACAGCGGTGTTCCGGCAGCAGCACAAACAACTCCATCACTTGCGGTGGCGGCATCTGCTTGAGTACGACCCCACAACCTGTACTGTATTTAAATAAATCTGGTTCATGGTGTAGTACATGCAATCGGTACATCGATAGTCGTACCAAATGGGAATCCGTGTTACCGATGTACAAGCCCAGGTTCGATCGGTAATGACTTCGTGCAAAGGAATGTTCGATGAAAGCCTTTACAACTGTGTCTGGATAGATTTGAGAATGTAACCCTCCAAGCCTCCACAGATCCAAAGTTCTTGCACGCTCGCTCCCACAGGGCGCACCTTGTACTTTTTCTCCCTCTGGGGACCGCTCACAAAAACATTTCCATCACGCATATTTATCCGTATCATGTGGCCCGGGTTAACAGTCAGCTCGCCATCCTTTCCTCCCGCACCGCGCCGCCCATCCTTTGCGTACATCTCGGTCAAATCACCTACAAGCTCGGGGCTCTCGAGGCAAATAAGCCCGTTGTTGATCGCGTTGCGCTTGAAAATATCTCCGAACGAGCCTGCAACGACGGCGGGAATGCCAGCCGCCTTGAGCGCCGTCGCAGCTTGCTCGCGTGAGGAACCCGTCCCAAAGTTGTAACCAGATATGAGGACCACGCCTTCTTTTATGTTGGGTGAATCTGAGGGTGGTGACCGTTCTTTGAAGAGCGACGAGACGGTACCAGCAAAGGACGTGTCGTAGTTCTCCATGACGACTTCCGCTTGGCGCTCAAGTGTAATGTCGTCTTGATAGGTATACTTCCCAGGATACAATGCATCTGTACTAAGGTTATCCTGAGGAACGAAGAGAAGGCGCCCTGTGAATGATTCAGGAAACCCGGGAAGCAGCTCCTCTGTGTCGGAGGTGGCAGGCACCACTGCTCCAGACCCAGCCTGAGCGATGTGGAACGACGGTACACCAGTAGGTGGTAAGCGGTTCGCATCGAGGGAGTCAGGACCGCAAATATACCCTTTAATGGCACTGGCAGCGACCACAGCAGGGCTGGCTAGGTATGCTTGTGCCTTCGGATGACCCATGCGGCCCTTGTAATTCCGGTTTGTAGCACTGATGCCTGTCTCACCCTCCTCGAGTAACCCTACACCGAGACCGATGCACGGACCGCATCCAGCAGGCAGAACCTTTGCACCAGCTGCTAGGAGCGCATCCCAGTCACCAAGACGCTCAGACTCCTGCTGCACCACAGAGCTTGCAGCTGCGATATAGAACTGAACGTCAGGGGCAACCTTATTGCCCTTCATCACAGTCGCCGCCGCCGAAATGTCAGATACGCGAGAATTGGTGCAGCTGACGAGATAGGCCTTCTGAATGGGTATGCGCGCTTCCTCGAGTGTTGGAAGGGGCGTTGACAGCTTGACGCTATTCGGGCCAGAGACATGAGGGACAAGCGTGGAGAGATCAAAAAGGAGATGTGAAGCGTATTCGGCACCAGAATCGGATGTTAACGGCATAGCCTGCAGCGCATCCAGTCGTCGTCTGTTGATGCGGGGATGTTCAGGGAGTGACGGGATAGATTTCGACGCAAACATGGAGAATTCGTATTTCTTGAGGGTTCGTTCATACCAGTCCAACAGAGTCTGATCAACGGGAAATACGCCAGCAAGGGCACCCCACTCCGTGGTCATATTGGCAATCGTGAGGCGGTCGTCGATGCCGAGACCAGCTACACCTTCACCTGTGAACTCGATGGCAGCATTCAGCACCTCGTCCTTGTTAAACGAACCGCATAGGGCGACGATGACATCCTTGCCAGTCACCCCGGGTGATAACTTTCCCTTGAATTCCACCTTGATTACGCGTGGTACTTGCCACCACGTTTTTCCAGTTGCCCAGAGGGCAGCCGCATCCGTACGAACGATAGGTGTGCCCACACAACCAACCCCACCATACATGTTACTATGACTGTCGCTGGCAACAGTCAACGTGTACGGGAACGCGTAGCCTTCCTCGATGAGGACTTGATGACCTATACCTCGACCGGCAGGATAAAAATCGACGTTGTGCTCCCTTGCAAACTGTTCAATTCTGAGATATTTTGCAAGATTTTTTTCGGACTTGTTTTGAACGTCATGGTCCAGTGTAAAAACAAGTTGCCTGGGGTTTGCGATCTTGGTTGCGCCTACGGATTTGAACCTAAGGTCCGTTAGCGGCACAAAACCACATGTCCGAAAACAAGGAGGTAGTAGCATTACTTGGATATCACGGGTCCCGTATTGTCATGAGTCATGACGTGCTCCGGGCGAATCATAACATAGTCTCCCGCACGGACGACTCTACCAGCTGGAAGATCGACAGCATACTTTTGTACGACCTTTTCGATGACCGTTTGAGGGACTGTAGGCCTTGACGATGCAGTCGTTGCGAGGAAACGAAGGACAGCAAATTGTTGACGCCTCGCCCGGAAGGTTGGCAGGCGGTTCATGGATGTCCGTATAAGATCAAGCATTTCGACGGAGCAGCCACAAAAGGAAAGCCTGAGCCCACGTGGCGTTATTTCTCACGATCTCTCACCTTCTGCAGTTGGGGGGACGCGTAACCTCCTGGCCAGTCTATTCAACACACACAATGGCTGATCCAAGTGGTGCACCTCCACAACCCGGCCCAAATGACACGGCGACAGCGATACTGCGGCAAAAGAAATCGTGAGTGTCGTGTTCATGATCATATGGATCTCGTCGACGTATACGGCACCTTATTATGTAGACCCCACCGTCTCATCGTAGATGAAGCAACGTCGGACGACAACTCAGGTGAGCCCGAGTGGTGCTCGCGATAGTGGACATCATTGAACTCGGATGACAGTTGCCACCCTTAACCCGACTACGATGGAAACACTCTCTTTGTTCCGTGGTGACACCGTCATAGTGAGGTACATACTCGTCTCCGTGAACCTCACGTATCCATCCGGGACTAATCGATTGTTAGGGGGAAGAAGCGACGTGACACTGTCCTTATTTGCTTGAGCTCGGACGATGTCGAGGAAGGTCGTATTCAAATGAATAAAGTTGCACGAAACAACCTGCGAGTTAAGCTGGGGGATTTGGTGGGCGTACATCAATGTCTCGACATCAAATACGGAAAACGGGTGCATATCCTTCCCTTCGACGACTCCGTAGAGGGTATCAGCGGCAATATTTTCGATGTATATCTTAAACCCTATTTCTTGGAAGGTAAATGAGTTGGTCTTGCATTCTCGCGTTCTTAGTCCTCACACGTGAATTAGCATACCGGCCTGTTCGCAGGGGCGATACCTTCCTCGTTCGCGGTGGCATGCGGACCGTTGAATTCAAGGTAATCGAGACCGATCCTGCAGAATATTGTATAGTAGCACAGGATACCGTCATCCACACAGGTAATTGGGGCATTTGGTAGATACCTGATGGTACTGACACGTTTATTGTAGAGGGGGATCCTGTCAAACGTGAAGATGAAGAAGCAAACCTTGCCGACGTGGGGTATGATGACATCGGTGGTTGTCGTAAACAGATGGCTCAAATCCGTGAACTTGTGGAATTACCCTTGCGGCATCCTCAGCTCTTCAAATCTATTGGTATCAAACCTCCGCGAGGTATCCTCATGTACGGGCCTCCGGGAACCGGTAAAACCCTCATGGCTCGCGCTGTTGCCAATGAGACGGGTGCATTTTTCTTCTTGATCAACGGTCCAGAGATCATGAGCAAGATGGCCGGCGAGAGTGAGAGCAATCTGCGGAAGGCTTTCGAAGAGGCTGAGAAAAATTCACCTGCCATCATTTTCATCGATGAAATTGATTCCATTGCACCAAAGCGTGAAAAGGTGAGCCAATATTTACGATGATAGCGGCTGATGGCTCATTCACAAATAGACCAATGGCGAAGTCGAACGCCGTGTAGTATCGCAGCTTCTCACACTTATGGATGGTCTGAAAGCTCGATCGAATGTCGTTGTGATGGCTGCCACCAATCGTCCTAACTCCATCGACCCTGCACTCCGGCGATTTGGTCGTTTTGATCGTGAAGTTGACATTGGTATCCCCGATCCCACTGGTCGTCTGGAAATTTTGCGTATTCATACAAAGAACATGAAGCTGGCCGATGATGTCGATTTAGAGCAGGTAAGCTTCCAACGTCATACGTGTACCCAGTGTTGATGCAATGTGTAGATCGCTGCTGATACCCATGGCTACGTTGGTTCCGATATTGCCTCACTTTGTTCGGAAGCGGCTATGCAGCAAATCCGGGAGAAAATGGACCTCATCGACCTCGACGAGGATACCATAGATGCCGAGGTTCTCGATTCGCTGGGTGTTACCATGGATAACTTCCGTTTCGCGCTTGGTACCTCGAATCCCTCTGCTCTCAGGGAAACGGTTGTCGAGGTTCCTACTGTCACGTGGGACGATATCGGTGGTCTCGACAAGGTCAAGCAAGAACTCCAGGAGACAGTGCAATATCCTGTTGATCATCCCGAGAAGTTCCTCAAGTATGGTATGGCTCCTTCAAAGGGTGTCTTATTCTATGGTCCTCCTGGAACGGGTAAGACGCTCCTGGCGAAAGCCATCGCCAACGAGTGCAACGCAAATTTTATCAGTATCAAGGGCCCCGAGCTGCTTACTATGTGGTTTGGTGAATCCGAAGCAAACGTCCGTGATGTCTTCGACAAAGCCCGTGCGGCTGCACCATGTGTCATGTTTTTCGACGAGCTTGATTCTATCGCGAAATCTCGTGGCGGTTCTTCAGGCGATGGTGGAGGTGCTGGCGACCGTGTGCTCAATCAGTTGCTCACGGAGATGGATGGAATGAGCACAAAGAAGAATGTGTTTATCATTGGTGCTACTAACCGACCTGATCAAATTGACCCCGCACTACTCCGTCCTGGTCGTCTCGATCAACTCATCTACATTCCACTTCCTGATGAAACGTCACGGTTAGCTATTTTGAAAGCCAACCTCAAGAAATCCCCCGTTGCTGCAGATGTTGACCTGGCATTCTTGGCCAAGTCAGCACATGGTTTCTCTGGCGCTGACCTCACGGAAATCTGCCAACGTGCTGCTAAGCTGGCTATCCGGGAGAGTATAGAAGCTGATATCCGACGACAGCGCGAAAAGCGGGACACAGAAGGGGATGACACTAAAATGGAGGAAGACGAAGAGGAGGACCCGGTGCCCGAAATAACCAAAGAGCACTTTGAAGAAGCAATGAAATATGCTCGTCGCTCCGTGTCCGACCAAGACATCAGGCGCTACGAAATGTTCGCTCAGGTTAGTTGTAAATTCTTAGGTCATCTCGAAGTGATTCATGACTTGACTTATCCAGAACCTGCAACAATCGCGAGGCTTTGGAAATAACTTCCGTTTCCCGGATGGGCCATCATCAGGGCCAGCTGGCAATGCTGGGTTCCAGGATGATACGCAAGAAGATGATTTATACGCGTAGTCTACTTTTAAATGTTCTGTGAGCTGGACCAACCTCTACAACAATAGATTACATGTCGCGCAGGCGTAGTTCATTCACTTAGCTCGTCTTTCGATGCGAAGTCAAACTGACTCGGTACTGAGTGAGCGGAAGTAATCGGGCCTTTTTTTTTCTCTCGGCCGACGTTGACTCAAAAGTCGCCAACTTCGCTACTCCGCATTTCTCTAAACCATCGAGATGGCCTCCTTCTGCACCCGCCCAGCCAATGCCGCCCTCCGTGCTGCTGCCCGTCGCCTCCACAGCGCAGGGGCCAAGTTCACACCAGTACAGGTCGCTTCCTACTCGCTTTTGGCGCGCTCTGCGCCCGCCAACTGCTCAAGGCAGCCCGCCGTCCAGGTAAGAAAAAAAAGCAGAAAAAAAGCCTTGTTGAGCCCGCAAAGTACTGACGCGTCTGAAAGGTTGTTCCTACCCGTGGCGTGAAGACCCTCGACTTTGCTGGCACCAAAGAGGTTGTTTACGAGCGGAGCGACTGGCCCTTGGCCAAGCTCCAGGACTACTTCAAAAATGACACCCTTGCTTTGATTGGGTATGGCTCGCAGGGCCACGGTCAGGGCTTGAACGCTCGCGACAATGGTCTCAATGTCATCATTGGCGTCCGCGAGAACGGTGAGAGCTGGAAGCAGGCCATGGAGGATGGCTGGGTTCGTGTTTTTTTATTGAGCTGCTCTAAACGTTCACCAATTCGTCACTGCCGACAGGTACCAGGCGAGACCCTCTTCCCGATCGAGGAGGCTATCAATCGAGGAACGATCATCATGAACTTGCTCTCTGATGCTGCTCAATCCTCGACGTGGCCAACGGTTGCGCCTCTTATAACCAAGGGCAAGACCCTCTACTTCTCTCACGGCTTTTCCATTGTTTACAAGGACCTCACTCACGTCGAGGCTCCCAAGGACGTCGATGTCATCCTGGTAGCACCCAAAGGTTCGGGTCGCACTGTCCGCACCCTCTTCAAGGAGGGCCGTGGTATCAACTCTAGCGTTGCGGTGTTCCAAGACGCGACAGGCAAGGCACTGGAAAAGGCCGTCGCCCTGGGTGTTGCCGTCGGCTCGGGATACATGTACGAGACCACCTTTGAGAAGGAGGTGTACTCGGATTTGTACGGTGAACGTGGCGTGGTGCGTTTTGTCATGCTACCTTTTATGACAAAACTTGTCTGATTGTACATTGCTACCTCAGCTTATGGGTGCCATCCGTATGTGTAGGGATCGTGACGTGTGTTTTCATGCTGACATCTTGGGTAGAGGGCTTGTTTTGCGCACAGTACAAAGTACTCCGTGCCAATGGTCACACCCCCTCGGAGGCTTTCAACGAGACTGTCGAGGAGGCTACTCAATCATTATACCCCTTGATCGGCCAGAAGGGGTGAGCCGGCTCATAGGCATCTAGATTGGCTTGCATCTGACTATTATTTCTGAAAGTATGGACTACATGTACAATGCCTGCTCTACCACTGCTCGTCGTGGCGCTCTTGACTGGGCACCTGTCTTCGAGAAGGCAAACCTTCCCATCTTTGAGAAGTTATACCAAAGTGTGCGGGACGGTACGGAGACTCGCAAGGCACTCGAATTCAACGGCCGTTCGACATACCGGCAAGATCTTGCCAAGGAGTTGAAGGAGATTGATGACCAAGAGATCTGGAGAGCTGGTAAGGGTGTTTCGTGATCCAACGAAGGTCGAGTGATTTACCTTTTTCTACCTCAGGCAAAACGGTCCGTTCTCTTCGTCCGGACTACAAGGGCGAGTAAAAAGATGGCGAAGATGGTTAGTTGGTCATCTTACCTGACTGGAATCAAAAGCACCGCGGTGCAGGTGATTGCTTAGGCATGTACGGTATCACAGAATAGACGGTTTTTGAGTTGTGTCCTGCAGTAAGATTAGGGGTATTTGCCACTGTTGGAATCCGTGAACTGCCTACTTCTGGATTTTTTGCCTGACATGGGCTCGCGTATCATTAGCTTGGTCCAGTCCGTGAAACGATTCCTGTGACCTCAATGGACAAGGATAACCGCGACGACTTCACGTTCGCAAAGCTTTCCGACCTCAAGTTACCAGTAACCTTTCGTGTGTACGCATCTAGTATTGCTACCCCCGGTGGCGAGGCCTTGATCATGACCTACCCAGTTCACAACTCGAGGGCACTCGGCAACGGAAGTCTGTGCTGGAAGTGTTGGAAGAACCAGAACTGAGGTACTACGGTGCACAGTCGTCGTATGTGAACATCTTCTGTCTTTCATGCTTCCCCACTCATTCACGAGGCAGGACCCTGTCAGACTTATACGTCACCTGCCAACTTGTAGCTGAGAACAAACCATTAACCATTCCGTTCAGAACGTCCTTTAAGGCTTTCAAGCAAAACTATACGTATGTTCATTATCGTCGCTGCCACCCTTCGCGGGATTTTTGGGAGAGTTGCTCACTTCATGCTACATCTAGTTGGAACGAATGGATAACGTTTCCCATACGGTACTGCGACCTACCACTGAGCTCGCAGATCACTTTCACTGTGTGGGATATTGGAAGCCCACGTACGGCAATTCCGGTTGGTGGTTCAACATTCAGGATGTTTGGGAAGAAAAGGTGAGTACATCTCTCTGATGGTCCAGATCGCGAGAGTACGTACGCGTAAGCAGGACCTTGCGAAGGGGAAAGCACCGGTTATTGCTGTGGCCAGAACAAGAGGCAGACGGTTCCATGGAATCAAAGACACCTAGCAAACTGGGCACGAGAGACGAAATGGGTCGGTTAGAAAAGGTTAGCAGAATCAATGTGGTCTTATCCTCTTTTCAATGTATCGATTACTTCTCTCATACAGCTGGTTAAGAAATACGAGCGCGGAGATCTGCCCAAGTCGGATTGGCTTGATAAGATGGCTTTCCGCAAGATGGAGGAAATACATTCCGTAAGCCTCTCTCCGATCGTTCCGGGAACTGAGGCTCACCCACTCGGTGAGTAGGCTGAGACCGCAAAGTCCAACAACATGTTCTTGTACATAGACATTCCGCGTTTCGATTTTCCAGTCATTTTCAGCGAACCTGTGGGTTATGTCGGCAGACTATAGATTTCTGGCTAATGACCTTGATTCTAAACAGGAAACCCAGAGCATGCCTTCGACATCTGCACCGCAGACCACCATTACGCAAATGCCGATGGCACCCATCCTGCCACCTTCCTTTGGTACCGACCCCCATCTTTGGGCTGTCTCTGATCCCGAGATGTTGCGCGAGAATCCCGTGGAGGACAAACATCGGCGGTTGGTCCGAAGTCACCGTAGTAGTCCATACGATAGAGAGTTAAAGCCGAATGCCAAGATAAGAGATGAACTGGGGGTAAGCATTCGTGGTGAATCACCTCTGCGGGTACTAATGCAGTGGAGCACAGGAAATGTTGAATTACCCTCCTTCGCAACCCCTCACCTCTGAGGAGAAGGATATGATATGGAAGTTCCGTTTCTATCTCGCTCGTGACAGGCGAGGGCTTACTAAGTTCCTCAAATCTGTAACTTGGAGAGACCCGACGGAAGTGAAGCAAGCTGTGGAGGAACTTTTACCTATGTGGACCGAGATCGATACAGACGATGCACTTGAACTGTTGGGACCAAGTACAGTTGATTCACGTGTCAGAGCATTTGCGGTTAAGCAACTCAGCAGGGCAGACGATGAGGTATTTCATCAAAGGTGTCGCGATGCGGATTCGTCTACTGAAAAAACCCGCACAGGAGCTCATGCTGTACTTATTGCAACTCGTGCAAGCCCTCAAGTTTGAAAGTGCAGCTAGCGAACAACGGTCCTCGCGGTCCACGACTAGCGCGATTTCGTATGACGATAGTGGATTAACGGACTTCCTCGTCACCCGCGGCGTACAAAATTTCGTCCTAGGAAATCGCTTGTACTGGTATCTTATGGTAGAAGTCGCCCTCGAAGACAAGGTCGTCGCGAAGATGTATGGCCGCGTTGTCTACAAATTCCTTAACAAGATCCTGGAGGTCGGAAAGTCTTGCCCGTTCTTATTTTTACATCCTAACGTATTCACAGTCGGAAGGTGGTAGTGAACGTCGTGAGCTGATGCGACGTCAAGGACTCTTGGTAGAAACACTTGGAAAGCGCGCGAGAGAGATCAGAACGTCCAAGGACTCCCGACAGAAGAAAATCGAGAAGCTCCGTTCGTTCATAAATGACCCGAAGAACGGTCTTGTCGACATTTCAGCCCTTCCCCTGCCCCTCAATGCGCGGGTTCAGATCACCGGAATCAACGCGGAGAAGTCGTCCGTATTCAAATCTAACCAGTACCCTTTCTTACTTTACTTCAAGTGCACCGACGAAACGGAATACCCCATCATCTTCAAAGATGGTGACGATATGCGGCAGGACCAGCTGGTGTTGCAGTTGTTCACGTTGATGGACCGACTTCTGCGAAAGGAAAATCTGGATTTGAAGCTGAGTCCGTACGACGTGCTAGCGACTGGACCGCAGCAAGGCATGATGCAATTCATCCCGAGTAAGACTATCGCAAGCGTAGTGAGCGAGCACGGGACGGTTCTCAATTATTTGCGTGCAAATCATCCGGATGAGGGGAGCGTTGGCACGTACGGTGTAGAACCAGGTGTCATTGATACCTTTGTCCGAAGCTGTGGTAAGCTCAAAGTGAACGGGCCTGCAGGCGCAGCATGTTGACCAAGCTGTAGCGGGTTACTGCGTCGTCACCTATCTACTCGGTGTCGGAGATAGACACCTGGATAATCTATTACTCACACCGGACGGTGAGTGGACTCAGTAGTTCAAGCTGTTCTGTCCCTGAGCTGGCTTCTGTAGGACATTTCTTCCACGGTGCGCGGTGCCACAGCATTCTGGCAATATATTTATTGATGTTGCCGTCCAGTGGACTTTGGTTACATACTCGGGCGAGATCCGAAACCGTTTCCTCCACCTGTTAAGGTTTGTAAGGAGATGGTGGACGGAATGGGTGGCGCACAGTCAACGCACTACGTGCGATTCAAGAATTTTTGTTTTACGGCATTCACCATCCTGCGCAAGAGTGCCAACCTGATCCTGAATCTGGTAGCCTTGATGGTCGACGCCAACATTCCAGACATCAAACATCGTGATGTACACGAGCAAATCCAGGAAAAATTCCGGTTAGATCTTACGGAAGAGGAGGCTATCAAACATTTCGAAGCACTGCTGAATGAAACGTCGTATTTCACCGTCGTCCTCGATCGGATACATGATCTAGCACAGTATTGGAGAAGTTAATTCCTCCGACCATGTGGCAGGAGTGGTTGGCCATATAGAATGCTAGAAGGGGTGTAGTACCTGTCAGTCAATAGATCGGTGGTGCACGTTGCAGTAGTCTGGAAAACTATCCAACTAGGGCATTCATTCAAGGTTGCCTAGATACTGAGGTCTAACGTAAAGTGACTCGACTTCATGCACTTGAATGAATAAGACCATAACGATTCACTTGTAGTACGATGATACGATCACCGAAGTATCGGGACACCTCATCATTCTCTGTGGCCCCCGACGTCTGCGGCTCGAGTATGCATTGGCGGTGGGTTCGCTAGTACGGCCTGTGCTGCCACCGAACTCGTCTTGCTGTAAACTGCAGGCTCTTGCGTTGTCGGTATGTGTCTGGACTCTGGACAGCCCGGAGGATGTTAGTGTCTCCACCTATGGCACGCCACCGCCAGGCAATTTGCTTGGATCTGACCGTCGTCCGGAGGGTGTGACGGCTTGGGCTTGTCCAATGGAAGGGGGTGGAAGACTTTGGAGGCCGGTTTGAAGGCCGCCCTCCAGACGCCCGACCTCTCCCTTGATCGAATCGATCGAATGGATGCATTAGGTAAGCTCATTCTCCATACGGCATGACAGCGTACTACTTGACTTCTTCTCAGCCCCAGCCTGGGGGTCGCCCACAGGAAGTAAGTCCATCCGCTTTGTCCTCAAAACAGAGACTCACAGGCCAGGCGGCAATCGTTCCCATTAAGGCACTGGGTGGCTGCGTGTACGTAGGTTGACATCGGGAACCATCGTCGCAGCCAAGCGTCGTGCTGATTCACCAGTATGTTGGGTTCCCAAAAGGTATTCAGCCATCCAGTGGGTTCTCTTGCAGTGGATGGTTGAGTGGCGGGGCTCGACGCGTGAGGCGGAACTGGGAGGTCGGAGCCACCACTCTTGTCAACCACGCTGGCGACCTCGCATGGGGCGCGGCCTTAAATATTCGGTATGTACCAGGATGGAGGGCAGCCCCTGGGTTCTCTCCTTGCAGGATTCCGTCTACCATCTTACACTCATTCAAATCATGGCAGCTTCCTCGTATCCTTACAATTATGATTTCAACGACGAGGTAATTCTCATTTATCTGTAGGACGTGCTCAAATGACACCCTGCTCAGGACCAGGAAAGACTAGTGCACTATGCCACGCTCCCTCCTGATCAAAAGCCTCATCAGTGCGGCTGGTTGGTTACCGGTGGTGTTTGTGGTGCGGTCCTCCCTGGAGAATCGTTCCCCGTGCACTTGAGAGAAGCTCATGGTGTCTTCGGCAACGACAAAACCAAGTTCAAGTGTGAATGGATTGGGTGCGGATTGCAGATGAATAAGGAGAGCGTTGGGCGGCATGTCGCGGAATCGCACCTGTTGTACAGGTATCCTTGCGCCTACTGCGGGGAATTATTCTCGCGCAAGAACACCTTGAACGGCCACTTACGGAAGAAGCACATGTCGGAGTAAGGAATGTCCTCGTAGCAGTGAGTCATGCGTTTGCGACTACTTTGTGGGTGTAGATACTGATCTGTCTGGCCAGCATGGCTGGTACACCGATGATATGGTTTTCTCCCCTTTCCGCGTTTGGTAGAGATTCCAACATTATACTGCCGCAGCATTAGCGTAATGATTTCATACGAATTCGTAACACACTTCTGATACGTACCTTACTGCATTTGTACTCGTTCAACGATTCATGTTGTATAGTGCCAATGGCGTTGACCCCTAAAAACTTGTTACAAAGGCAGTAATTCCACGGCTTCTTTTTTTGCAACCAAGTATCTCATCTACACAAATACATCCTACCCAGTAGGACCGAGGTACTAACTCTTTTAAATTGTGAATCGCTGGTGTCAGTAGTGTCGGCAACAATTTATGTACCAGCCTATGCCACGAGAGCTGAGACCATCTCAGATGGCACAACTTTTACTCCGGATCCGGGAAATAAGCAGGTGGCGGTGCTGTCCGACACAAATGAGTCTTGTAAGGGCCACAGCGGCCATCGACGGCAACGGGGATGCCCGTGGGCCATCGCACGAAGTCAGTTCCAACGTGTTCCGCACATGACCGGTCGACCGTTGAACGTTGAACATTGAACGCCAACATGGAGGAAGTGTGTATTCTAACATTTCGAACTCCTGGCTAGTAATTTCTGACACTTGCCCTGTTATTGCCTACCCTCAGGAAGTACGTACTCTAGCATTTTTCAACTCTTGATTAGTTGCTGACCGGGACCCTTGCTTTGCTATTGCCCATCCACAGCCAGTGTGTATCCTCGCCTTTTGAGCTGCTGACCAATCACCGACCCTTTCCCTGCTTTACCCATCCACAGCCAGCACTAGTATGTATTCTTTCCTTATGAACTACTGGTCATTTTCTGATCCTTGCCCTGCTATCGTGTGTTTGCAGGTGGCAAGTGTTCTGAAATGTTGAACCAACCCAATTGTTGACTCTTGCTTAGATAAATGACACCATTTTGTGGGCTTTCAACGACGAGGTAATCCTCGTTTACCTGTAAGACGTGGCTAGATGACACCCTACTCAGGACCACGAAAGACTACTGCACTATGCCACGCTTCCCCCTAATCAAAAGCCCTATCGGTGCGGCTGGGTGGTTGCCGGTGAGGTTTGCGGTGAAGTTCTCCCTGGAGAATCGTTCCCGGTGCACTTGAGAGAAGTTCACGGGGTCTCCGGTAACGACAAAACCAAGTTCAGGTGTGAATGGGTAGAGTGCGGGTTGCAGATGAATAAGGAGAGCGTTGGGCGGCATGTCGTGGAATCGCACCTGCAGTTCAGGTTTCCTTGCCCCAACTGCGGGGAAATGTTCTCGCGCGTGAGCACCTTGAACGGTCACTTACGAAAGAAGCACATGTCGGAGTAAGGATTGTCTTCGTAGTGGTGAGCCATGCGTTTCGACTATTTTGCGGGTGCGGTTACTGATCTTTCTAGCCAGTGTGGCAGGTACACTAATGTCATGGCTTTCTCCCCTTTTCCATGTCCGGTATAGATTCCAGCATCTTACTATCGCGGCCTTAGCGTGATGATTTCGTTATACTCAGTCTTGATACCTGCCATACTGCAAATGTGCTCGTTGGGGGATTCGTGTTGTATGACATGCCAATAGAGAGAGTTAGTGGTGTTGATCTCTAAGAACTTGCCAGAGGGGCATTGGTGATTGTAGTGTTCCACAACCTCGTCAGTATAATAACAATGGTGTATAGTGTTGGAGATTATCTACTTACAGCGAGTAGTGATTATGTAATGTGCCTGTGTACTTCGGCACTTCTTTTTTTCCCTTTGGACCTCAGGCTTTGATACCAAATCAGAGACTGAGGTATGGTTCTTATTTCTACTATAGGGTTTAATACTTACCAACCTACTTAGTATCTGTTCACATAGGTTGGTTAATATATAAGGCTTTGATACCAAATCAGAGACTGAGTATCTGTTCACATAGTTCACTCTGCACCTGACCTTGTTCCAAAATATAGGGATAACGAAGCCAAGAACAAAACAAAACAACCATGCCAGGAAAACAACTACTGCAGTAAGTCAGGGAGATTGTCTGGTAAGAAAACAACAAACTGCGAATATGAGTGCAAGACAGACATCACATGATTCACGTGATATGTCGCAAGGCTGCTGGCATGTCGAGTCCTCGTGTGCCACATCCCCCGCTACTACTTCTGTTGTCTAACTCCCCTCAGTGAAATGTTTGGCAAGAAAATAGGCAGGGTTATTCCTATTCGTATTAGGATTCCATGGAGAAGAGACAAATCCACCAAAATGCTGCACGATCATTCCATTGCTGCAGGCTCATGTGATGTCTCGGCACGAGTACTTGCTTCCAACTCATTCCCAGTTACCTCCGCTTCAGATCAGCAACTCCTAACTGTCATTTCTTCCCCCAGGACCTCTCATACCCCATCTTTTCGCAATATTTCTGATGCTATTCAGATGACTTTACCTGTGGTACAAGCCACTGTGGAAGCAATACCAGTTGCTGGTGCTCCGCTGAAGGCTGCAATCAGCAGGTTGCTGGCTGTTCTTCAAGTTAAAGATGTGATTCTGTTTTATTTTTGGATATTGCTCTTGATTTTAAACCTCATGGCTGCAGAGATACTTCCAGAACAGGGAGGACTTAGATGGCCTCACCTACCGACTGTACAATCTTAGTTGCCACATAGCCAATGTCCCAACTGCTCAGTCCCCTTCTGAAGAAGCCAACTGACAGGTGCTCATCAAGTGAGTCATTTAAATGCAATACATGGGATAATTGATAAGGAGCCACTACCTCATGATCAGGATGCTAGAGGATGCTGCTGTCAAATTGAGCAAGATGCAGAGCTGTATCCCTGGGTCTGCTTCTCTCACACTGGACATTGCCAGATGTTCCAATAGAATCAATGATTATCTCATAGAATTTATGGTGACATTACATCTTCATTGAGTAGCTCCTAACTTATTCCTCTTCTTCAGGCCTTGTCCCAAATGCAGCTTCAGACTGATTTCTGTCACAATGCTGTGCTTATGCAGACCCAACTGATGGAAATTTGATCTATTATGATTGCACAAGATGTGGGACACTTATCACCAACCATGACCACTGGTTGTGTGATGGTGGTTGATGCAACAGGGCGGGAACATAACATGCTACTTGATCAGTGTAGCTCCCTTGATGTTTGTTTCTACAACTCATATATGGATGTGTGAACTCACTGTATTTTTTCAGTGACTGCTTGCCTTCCTGCCTGGCATGCTCCACCAATGTCAGCCAGATGAAGCACAGATCCAACAATGGTATATTGACAGGGGACAATATGATTTTGTGATTGACAATGGCATCAACATAACCCAACTGACAAGAGAAAGTGACTCCTGGTTAACTATTGAGCCAGGGACCAAAATTGTCATGAGGGTTATTACCACAGAAGTTATCAGGAGATTCTCCTCAAGATACCAGTGCCATTGTGGAGCTTGGAATTATTTTGAATCTGATGAGGCCACAGCTCTGCAGGCACTGGAGTATGGTGTCATCATCAAATGGTAACTGATTTCCATTCACAAATAGGTGGGGCTTACAAGTTACAATGGATGGAAAGTTGTCACTGCCAGCAACAAATTCAAATAATAGGCTCCAATAGGGAGAGAGCAATGACCAAGCAGGGAGAGAGGTCACAAGCCAGTAATGATGATGGCCCAGTGGTGGAAGCAGAGAGCCTCATTTGTAACTTTCTGACAAAGCAAGTGGTGTGTGGAGCATGCATATACATATCCTTTAATTGTGACAGCTGATATTGGTGGCTTGGGCAACTACAGTTGGTATGTTATGACTCTAGATTTGTACACCATCTGCTGACCCTTGTGTTACTACCCTCTACCTTCAGGAGGTGGGTGGCCTCATTCTATGGTGTTGGACAATTCCTAACCTTTTCTCTGCTACTGCATGCTTGCAGGATGTGTGTATTCTAGCATTATCAACTCTTGATTAGTTGCTGATCCATGCTTTATCACTTCCCTTTCACAGCTGGTGTGTATTCTCACCTTTTGAACTTCTGGTAATTTGCTGATCCTTGCCCTGCTATTGTGTGTCTGTTATGCCGCGTGTTCCTCGAAGTACCTAATAAAGGTATAGGAATGGAAGCAGCAAGGATGAGGCTTTGTTGATAGTAACGTTTTGGAACAGCGTTTTGTAGTGACGAAGCCAAGTACCTTGATGCATAGAGACTTTGAGCACCCTTGGACGTCGTCACTCGTATTTCCAAAGAATGGAAATAAATGGGACGTGTTGCAAGGTAGCAAAAAGCTAAAGAGCCACAGCGGTATCGTATCCTTCTATATACCATACTGTAGCAGGCCTGAGGCCCAAAGGAAACAACATCCACAGCCCACTAAAGGTGGGCAGCTATCGTAGTTGTGTCAGGGAATCAATGAGGGCGAGTACACGAAGTGGGCTCGCGACGGAAAGGCAACAATGCACAGTAATGTGCAGCTATATTACAACGGGCACCGGGCAAAGATGAGTCAATGAAGAGAAACGGGACTCAGGCACAAGAACAGGTCTTGGGCCCTGTTGAAGGGCGCAGTTGATGACCAAAGACAGCAATGGGGTTACGCCTGTGCGAGGAGAGACTGGGTAACAGACTAGAGGCCGGTTACCAGAGATAAAGGCCAGACAGCCGATGCTTGAGTATAACACGCATTCCAATGAGGAATGCGACAACCGAACATCTGATGACGATGAAGGTGGCGGGACCAAAGGCATGTAGCCAGAGCTCTAACCCAGAAATGGAAGGTGCTGGGTCAAGGCATAACATTACCCCCCTCTCAAGGGTGTCGAGCTCCTGGTCGACAAGTGTGGAGGGTACGCGGTGAGGTCGAATGACGACTGGAGGCAGTCACAACAGGAGGCGAGGGATCGGGAGATTGTGGCTGGGAAATGGAAGGAGCGAACGGGTAGACAGTGGCTGCATGTTGAGGATCCATCTAGCGAGAACCTGTCCCATGGCCACAGGACCAATGACCTATGTAGCCACAGTCATAGCAGGCGTAGGCATGGAGAGGGTGGTCAGACGGGACTTGGATATGACCACCGAGGTAGAAACGCAATTTATCTTCTAGCTCCAGGACAATAAACGGAGCCATGGGAAAAGGACTTCTCGTGTGAATTGCGTTGTAGGGCTTCTGATTGGCGATTCCCCAAGCACTTTCACACGACTTGTCGAGGAAGGCTTCCCAGTCGAAGACGGTGGCATTGGTGGTAGAGTGATGCGCTAAGACGGCAGCGGCTTGCTGGAAGACCCTGGTTTTCGTTTGTTCTTCCGATTCCGAGGTTGGAGGAGGCGTCTCGACCTTAACAAGAGGGATGGATAGCCTTGAAGGGTTAACTCCAACAGTTGTTCAGTCTCCTGGGGCATTAGGGGCAGTCCACAGTGATGTTTGGAAAGAACCCCACACTGCAAGCATTTCACAATTTTTCTTGCCAAAATATGTTGAAAAAATGGAAAGAAGAGATACTCTTTTATTTGGGCTGCGTTCACATAAAAAATGCAAATATAATATTTTGTTTTCTTTGTCTTTTCTGTGCAAAAAAATGAATTGATGGTAGTGCTGATTAGCTTCTATGCTAATGGGTATTACCATCAATCAATGTTTTGTGGAAAGTCATGCAAAGAAAAGAAAATATTATTTTTGCCTTTTCTCTTTGAAAACAGCTGTCAAAAAAGAGTATCACTTTCTTCAATTTTTTCAGCATGTTTTCTGAAGAATAATTGTGAAATGCTTGCAGTGCCATTCAGGGGGCAGTGTTGAGTGTATTTTATGAAACCCCGATCCTCCTCTCTCTGCAGCAGCAGCCACCTGGCATAGGACATCCAGACCGGTTCTTCTGGGTCTATCAGATGTTGCGTGGCGAAAGGAACTGGCAGCTAACAGCCCTAGATCCTGATGTAAGATCTGGACGATGTCATGTTGGACTTCTCCCATCGCGGAGATTGCCGCATGGAGGGTATTTTCGAGGAAGGTGGCGTCGCCAGTGGAGTCGGGGGTTTTAAGGGTGACGTCGAGGAACTTTGGGACATACGAAGCTACTACGTCTGATCCTCAGAAGATCTGACACAGCAACTGTAAACGTTGCTCTTGTTCTCGTGTGACCCCGACAAGTGGGTCCCCTGGGTTGTACTTCATAAGCAGCCAACAATAGTCGAAGGACTGTGCTGTCATGGGTTCCATGATGGTGACTGGAGGGGTCGGCTGCTTGGGAGCGACAGAAGACCCGGAACCTTCTGATAAGTACTGGCATGGTACGGTTCCAGTGACAGGTAAAGCGGGTAGCGGTTGGGAGGAGGCGGACCAGTCGGCGGGAGACTCATCGTCGTAGGGTGTGGCTGAGAGTCGATCAATGAGGGGGACAGTTGGCATTGGTGTAGGGGGTTGGTAGCGGGCCTTGCCCTTGTTTGGTTTCATTCGCTGTATTGTAAGCCCTCCGAGAGGATGGAAGCTTGAGGTGTTAGAAACAGGTTCACATGATGTGGAAGTCTCATTGTCCATGGATGACGGAGCTCTGGAGAATGGGCGGCTAAGTAATTCGCATGGGAGGGGAAATGAACTGGAGGGGGAGTGCGTGGGAGAGGGTGCAGAGACCTCCATGTAGTCGTCAGCGAGGCAGGAGGCGAGCATAGAGTCGTCATAGTCGAAGTAGTTGGAGCTGGGGTTTTCAGTATTTATGGAGTGGGGGCTTGCCATTTAGTTGAGGCAACGAGCAAGTTTGTATTGTTCGAGCACTTCCTCAGTGTGCTCCTTTATATTCTCTTCTGGCTCCCACGTATTAGAGGAATGAGGGAAACCAACCCACTTAACAAGGTACTTGCGGCCCTTTCTGTGCCCCTTGCTCCTGTGGTTGAGTATTGTCTCCACTTCCCATTCTACCTCATCATCAACCAAATCCGGAAGTGGGGGTGGAGGCACACTGCCGTATTTGGCAGTTTCGGTGAACGGGTGGATCCGAGACATGTGGAAAACCGGGTGCACTTTCCAAGTGGGTGGGAGACCCAGTTTAACAGCCATGGGCAAAATTACCTCAATCACCGGGAAGGGCCCGAGGCATCTTGGTTCTATTTTCGAGGACTGACCCTGAGTCCATAAGTTCCCAGAGTCTAACCATACTTGGTCACCCTTCTTTGGTTCGACATATGCCCCTTTTGATCTGGATCTCATCACATCCTGTGCTTGTTTATGGCTAAGCTGGGCAATGTCGCGATTGATCGCTAGGGACTGGAGCCTGTCATCCACTGATGGCGCAGCAGTGGGGTGTGTCGCCGGGTATGGAGAGGGGTCATAGCCGTAGAGCAGCAAAAACGGAGTTTGCCCATGTACGGAATGGACTTGGGAGTTATGGGTGAATTCGGCATCCAGTAGTTTTCATGCCCACAAGTTGGGCAGTTCCGTGCAGTAACAGTGTAGGTACGTTTCGAGTTCTTGATTGACTTGTTCACTTTCTCCATTTGTCTGCGGGTGATATGCGGAGGAGAGTTTGGTTCGAATTCCCAGCGATTTGTACAGCTCCTTTGTAAATGCCGATGCAAACTGCGGACCTCGATCGGAAATCACTGCCTCTGGGAGTCCATACCATTGATAGATGTATTGTTGGAACAGACGGGCTAGTCCCACAGAGTCCACGGTTTTGTTGGTTGGTACGAACACCGCTGCCTTGGTAAGCCCTTGGTCTACAACCGTTAGAATCGAGTCGTATCCTTCTGACTCAGGTAGATCAGTGATGAAATCCATTGATATTTGTTGGAACAGGAGTGGGTTTTTGGGCATGTCGTTCGGGGTGATGGGCGGTGTGACTGGGTGAGTAATAACCTTGTTTGCCTGGCATATTGGGCATCCTTTGACGTAGTCGTGAATGGACTTCCACATTCCAGGCCACCAAACCTCCTTATTCATCTTTTTAGACATTGCCTTTACTCCTGGATGTCCAGCGGCGGGGTGGTCGTGGTAGTCGTGTAGGCATTGCTTCCTAGTTTTCAGGGGTACATAGAGTCGTTGTTTATACCGCTTCATTCCGTCTGGTGCCTTTTGTATTTCGGGGTTTTCCTCAGAGAGCATATCGTCTTTTGGTGTTTCGCTTGTGGCACGATCATATACCTCCTGAGATATTAGATAAACTCCCTTTCGACTGTGATCAACCTTTTTCTCATCCATCATGCGGCATCAATCCGAGGTCATGGTGGCATTATTGCTTTGTTCGGGTTGGATGGTGTTGGAAAACTCAGAGTTCACCCCCCCGTCAAGCCACATGGCGTTGGGAAGAGCTGCAGCTGTGATGGCGGGTTCCTCCCTGTAGTTGGGTCGTCAGGACAGGGTGTCAGGAGCGCCCATGAGTTTTCCAGGTGTGTGCAAAAAGACAATCGAATATCCTTGTAGAGTGTCAAGCCATCTTGCCTGTTGCGGGGTAAGCTTTTGAGGATGTCGCCAGTACGTCAAGTTTTTGTGATCCGTAAAAACTATTGTTGGGGCGGTCGGTGAAATCAGGTAGTGGCGGAAGGCATCTAACGTGCATATGACAGCGAGCATTTTGAGGTCGAAGACTTGGTATCATTGTTCGGCTCCTTTCAACGATTCCGATAGGAAATGGCACGGGTGCCACTCATCATCGGGTCCCTTTTGTGCCAACACAGCGCCAGTTCCAACCTTGGAGGCATTGGTAAAGAGAGCGAACGGTTTGTGATGGTCCAGGATTTGCAATACGGGTGCTGAGCATACACTGCAAGCATTTCACAATTATTCTTCAGAAAACATGCTGAAAAAATTGAAGAAAGTGATACTCTTTTTTGACAGCTGTTTTCAAAGAGAAAAGGCAAAAATAATATTTTCTTTTCTTTGCATGACTTTCCACAAAACATTGATTGATGGTAATACCCATTAGCATAGAAGCTAATCAGCACTACCATCAATTCATTTTTTTGCACAGAAAAGACAAAGAAAACAAAATATTATATTTGCATTTTTTATGTGAACACAGCCCAAATAAAAGAGTATCTCTTCTTTCCATTTTTTCAACATATTTTGGCAAGAAAAATTGTGAAATGCTTGCAGTGATAACAACTCTTTAATCTTGGCAAAGGCACCATGTTCTTCGCCACCCCAGCACCATCGGGTGTTCTTTTTGGACAAGTTGTGGAGCGGTCTTGCCAGTTGTGAAAAGGATGGGATGAACCTGCGGTAAAAATTACAAAAGCCTAAAAAGGACCTTACGTCCCGCAGGTTATGAGGAGTCAGCCAGCTTTCAACAGCATCTGTTTTGACCGACACAGTCTGAACATTCCCTTTTGAAATCTTCATCCCCAGGAACTCGATCTCTTCTGCTTCGAATATGCACTTGGCGATTTTAAGGCGTAGACATTCCCTTTGACATATTTTGAGGAACTCCCTAACATATCGATGTAGTTCTGGAATGGTCTTGGCATGGACTATGACATCGTCCATATAGCCACACTGTTGTCATTTGTGAAGCTGGTCGGTGAACGTGGTGTCCATAAACCGCTGGAAAGTAGGCAGTGAGTTACACTGGCCAAAGAACATTACCATTGGTTCGAAAAGGCCTCGTGGTGTAAGAAACGCGGCTTTCCACTGGTCCTCTGGTTTTACCCTTACGTTGGTGAACCCCCATCGTACATCGAACTTGGTGAAATATTTGGACTTGCATAACTCATCCACCATTTGCGGGATGTTTGGCAGAGGATATGAGTCGTGGATGGTGTGGGAGTTTAGGTACCAGTAGTCCTGTACCAGTCGTTTCGAGCCGTCCTTTTTTGCCATGAAAAACACTGGCGCGGAGACCGGTGAGTCCGAAGGTACGATTTTGCCACACTGTAGGTTTTCGTCAATGAACTCATCGAGAGTTTTTCGTTCATCGGGCGACATTGGATACAGGGTAGCCTTCTTCATGAGTGCCTTATTGTCCTTCTGAAATTCCTCCTTTGTCTTTATTTTGTGATCTAACCCCTTCCGGAAGTGGGGTAGTGGGACATCAGTTTCGGAAAAGACTTCAGCGAAGTCAGTGTATTCTGGGGGAAGGTCAGGGATTTCGTGAGGTCCAGCATTGACCTCTAGTTGGGTCAAGATGGTGGTGCGATTCACAGAGGCGATCTTGTCCTCATGTTTATCGTCTTTCTTCTTCGGCAGTTGCTCGTTTGGGGAACCACCCCAACTAACCACCCTATGTGTTCACCAGTTTATGACTGGCATTTCCCTTTTGAGCCACGGCATTCCTAGGATTAAGTGGTCCTTTTCCATTGGGCTGACATAACAGAGTACTTGAAACTCGTGAACCAGTTTGACAACGTTTCGGCACTGTAAAAAGACCTTCTTTCATATGGTGTATCGTACATGTCCATCGAAGGCAGTAATATCCCACGTCCGTTTGACCAGGTAGGTCTTCAGTTTTAATTTAGCGACCAGCCGGGCTCCTATAAGGTTTACTTCGGCGCCACTGTCAATCGTGGCTGGTATCCTCGTTTTGTCATAGTTGAGAAGCTCCAAAGTTCCATAGATGGATTGGGCACACATTTCAGATTCGTCTGCGATACCATTACAGGAAACTCAGGCACTCAAAACATTTTTAGAGTTGGGTGAACTGTACGAGGAAAATTCAGAATGCCCCTTTAAAAACCCTTTTCTTTGGAATTTTTCAAGTCCTCCTTAGAATCCTCCTCTTCCGCATCTATTTCCTTAACGTCCTTCTTCCTTTTGGGTTTCAGACAATCCTTGCTGAAATGGCCTTCTTTGGCACAGTTATAGCATCGTACCAACTGGATGTGGCTCCGCCTTCCCTTATCTCCTGGACGTCTCTTGTCAACATCCATAGCATTAGGATCTCTCGAGGGTCGAGACAGGAAGTGATAGTGGGAATGGGCTTCGCTGGCCTTCCTTCTGTCGAGCGTTCATTTCTGCTCGATCTTGCTGATGGCTTGTCCGGCATAGGCGATCCATTCGGAAACCGTAGTCGGTTCCTTATGGTCAAGGACCCAGTTGCGTATTTCCTTTTTCAAACCTTGTCCGAAGAAGATGGAACCGTTGAAGTTATCATCGTTATATCTGGTATGATTGAAAACGGAGAGGAAGCAGGAGACGTAGGTTTCGAAGGGGTCATTTCCCTGTGACAGCATTACGAGTTTGATTTGTGCTTTGTGTTCCGGATTTCCGGAAACGAAAGTTCTGCGAAGTTTGGCTTCAAATTCCTCCCAGCTGTCCCTGTAACACATTCATCCGCTACGATCATGTTCATTGATGTATACTTCGGTGAAGGCCGCAGCAGAACCTTCCGTCATGAAGGAAAGTGTTAACCCAATTCGGAGGTGATCGGTGGAATATACGTGTTGGTTGATTTGGAAATACCCTTTAACCTGCATGATCCAGGTAAAGAAGAGATCGTGGTTGCCATTATAGACGCAGGGTTTGTTGAGATTAAATTCTCGGCCTCCATTAGGCCTTTCGGTGTTGTCCTTTGCCAAGGTGGCAGCAGCGAACCTAGCGTGAATCTCTTCGATCTCCTTAGCAGTCGGTTCTCAATTGAAAAGCAGGACCAGACCAGTAGAGGGCTTCGCGGCTTCCTGCCCAGATCTGGATCCAGATCCAAGGTTTAGACTTTCGGTAGCATGAGACATGATGTAAATGAGATTTTCTTCATCAACGTCTGGAATGTGGGTGTCTCTGACAATGGATCCTAGGTCGGATTTGTTGTCAAGGGTTAGCAGTTCGTTATCGGTCTCTGACTCCGGGTTGTTTTCTCAGTAAGCTCCCAAAAGGGCTGGGTTGCGAAGGGAGGATGGTGGAGTTAGGGACCGGGGTTGATCAGGGTACCATCGTTCAAATTCACTTCCGGTAGGTTTTCAAGAAGTGTATTTGCGGGGTAAAGGTTGTGGAGCAGTGCGACATTTGCCTTTGTTTAAAGACCAGATACCAGACTCGGGAGGAGGAGGAGGTGGTGGTCTTGATGACACTGTGGGCAGAGGATACAGCGCAGTGGAAAAGGTGGAAGGATGGTTTGACACGTCTTTCGAATTTGTTCAAGTTTTTCAGGCTAAAGAATAGCCAGACTGTTTAGGGACACGATTGTTGAGATAGCAGGCATCGTGTCCAAAGAATGGTCACAGCTACGACTAGAGCTTTTCACTTTTGTTATGCTGTGTGTTCCTCAAAGTACCTAATAAAGGTATAGGAACGGAAGCGGCAAGGATGAGGCTTTGTTGATAGTAACGTTTTTTGGAACAGCGTTTTGTAGCGACGAAGCCGAGTACCTTGATGTGTAGAGACTTTGAGCACCCTTGGACATCGTCACTCGTATTTCCAAAGAATGGAAATAAATGGGATGTGTTGCAAGGTAGCAAAAAGCTAAAGAGCCACAGTGGTATCGTATCCTTCTATATACCATACTGTAGCGGGCCTGAGGCCCAAAGGAAACAACGTCCACAGCCCACTAAAGGTGGGCAGCTATCATAGTTGTGTCAGGGAATCAATGAGGGTGAGTACACGAAGTGGGCTCGCGACGGAAAGGCAACAATGCGCAGTAATGTGCAGCTATGTATATTACAACGGGCACCGGGCAAAGATGAGTCAATAAAGAGAAATGGGACTCAGGCACAAGAATGGGTCTTGGGCCCTGTTGAAGGGTGCAGTCGATGACCAAAGACAGCAACGGGGTTACGCCTGTGTGAGGAGAGACTGGGTAATGGACTAGAGGCCGGTTACCAGAGATAAAGGCCAGACAGCCGATGCTTGAGTATAACACGCATTCCAATGAGGAATGCGACAACCGAACATCTGATGACGACGAAGGTGGCAGGACCGAAGGCATGTAGCCAGAGCTCTAACCCAGAAATAGAAGGTGCCGGGTCGAGGCATAACAGTGTCTGCAGGAGGCATGTATTCTGGAGTATTGAACTCCAGTTACTGACTCTTGCCTGACTATATTATGCCTGTTTGTATACTTCTGATGACAATTTTGATGCTCAGGTAGCCCTCATTTATCTACAAGATGTACTCCAAGTGACACCCTGTTCAGGTCTTGCGAGAATTTCAGGACTACATCAATGCCCATCAGTGCGGCTGGGTGGTTTCTGGTAGGGTTTGTGGTATGGTGTGCCCTAGAGAGTTGTTCCCCGTGCACCTGAGGGAAGCCCACAGTGTCATCGGCAATGACAAAACCAAGTTCAGCTGTCAATGGGTAGGGTGTGGATTGCAGATGAATAAGGAGAGCACTGGGCAGTATGTCATGGAATTGCACTTGGAGTACAGCAGGCTGCTTTCTTGCCCCTACTGTAAGCAGGCATATGTACTCGGATGGGATTGGCTTGAACAACCACATACAGAGGGTGCACATGCCATTCAAGGAGTAAGAAATGTTCTCATAGTGGTGAGCCATCATGCGTTTTGGCTATCCAAATTCTGTGGTTGCATTTATTGATCTGTCTGACCAGTTTGGCAGGTTCAGCAATAATTAATATGTTTCTCTCCCCTTTCCATGTCTGGTACAGGTTCCAGCATTATACTGCTGCAGCGATAGTGCACTGAATTCATAAGTTTGCACCCGTGATACTTACCTTACTGTGAATGTGCTCGTTTGAGGGTTTGTGTTATTCTTAGTGACAAAAGACTTAGATGTGTTGGTCTCCAAAGGCTCGCAGGGGCAGTAAATGTAATATTGTTCAAAGGGACACCAGTAACAGTATCCATACCTTGTTTTTGCAATAGTACCCATGTGCTGCATTTTAATTCTTGGTTGCATGTCAAGAAGTATATTCCAGCAGTACCCATAATGTTGTTGTGACATGGTCACCTGACCTGTCTTTGTTTGCACCAGTAATATCTTACATAAGCACCTTCTGCGTGGTTCAATGGAATAGACTGTACTCTGTAATTATTCTGTCTTTTACCTTCTATCAAATAGAAGCTTCCTTTATCATTGATCTCACAACAGGTTATGAGCCCCATCAAGCTCTAACTTCTAATTGATATTTCATAGCTTGCTCGACAACTTTTATTCGATATGTCAAACTCTGCTCAGTCTGTGTCTGTGGGATGACCTGGTCCCTCAGCAGTTACCTCATCAAGTATCTCATCTGCAAACAGGGTTGCTGGACCCTTGAGTCACCTATATGACATACCATCTCTTGCAGATGATGGTTTGAACTACCAGATGTGGAAGTTCTGAGTCATGAAAGTACTAGGCATTCGAGGACTCTGGGAGGTTGTGGGTGGTAGTAATACCACACCTCCAAGTGCGACCACCCACCCAGATGAACATGCTGAGTGGGTGATGAAAGACAACAAGGCATGTGCCCAAATTACCCTGACACTCAAGGACAAGCCATTGAGTGGAGTCATGTATGCCTCATCTGCAGCTGAGACTTGGAGGAAGCTCAGCAAATGCTATGAAGGCAAAGGGAAACAGACAATAGCATATCTTATAGGAGAACTGTTTGTGGCACATTGGTAGAAGATACCCCAATGGAGATGCAACTGAATGCGATGTGGCAGAAGTTGCTCATTCTGAGCTCACTTGGACAGCCTCTCGATGAGAGTCTTGTCGCAATAGCCATGGTCATCTCACTACCACAGTCATACTCGACCCTTCGGACCATTCTCATGTCAAAAAATGACAAGTTGATGATCGATGCAGTGATTTCTCAGGTCCTCATAGAGGAGAGAACTCGCCAGGGCTTGCAAGCACATAGTGCACTTGCAGCAATGACTTCTAGTGTGAAGTCAAAGCCAAAAGGGAAAGGGAAGGATAAGTCGAAGATCAAGTGCTACAAGTGCAAGGAAGTCAGACATATGAAGGACAAGTGTCCACAGAAGGCATCTGGCAAGGGGAAGGCCTTGTCAGATGGTAAGGAGGACAAGGAGAAACTGGGAGACAAGGGCAACCTGACAGCTAAGGTTGTGCAGGTACAGGAAGTTGGGGAACAGTTGTTACAACTGTTCATGGCTCAGAAAGGTCCAGTAATGAGTCCAACTGAATGGGTGGTGGACTCGGGTGCTTCAGCACACATGTGCTGTCAGCGGAGGTGGTTCACCTCGTTTAGGGTCTTGGAACCATTGGAACCAGTAGTCATCGGTGATGGGAGATCCATAATGGCAGTGTGGAAGGGCCAGGTGGAGCTTGACATGCAGGGAACCTGCAGTGGAGGTAGACAGACCATGCTACAGGATGTCTACTATGTACCAGACCTGGATACAAATCTGGTCTCGGTACCTTGTCTCACATTGAAGGGTCTGCAGGTGACATTTGAGAAAAATGCCTGCAGGATACTGGCTGGCAGCACGGTTGCAGCAGTGGCAGAGAAGTGGAGGTCGCTCTATGTACTAGATGCGACAGTAATCTCTGGGAGCCATTCAGCCTATGTGGTATTGGATCCTGCTCAGATGGATGCATCTGAACCCCTCATGGCTCTCACAACCCATGTAGGGACCTTGAAGGCACCTTTGGCCATTTGGCATTGGCACCTTGGTCATGTGAACACAAGGCATGTCCTGAAGCTCAAAGAGCAGGACATGGTTACTGGCATGGAGATAGTTGGGTCATGGAGTCATAGTACTCAAGACTGCAGGGGCTGCCTTGAGGGGAAGCAGCAGTGGAACCCTATATCTCAGAAGTCGGGTGTGGAGAACCCACAACTTCTGCATCGGATGTACTCAGATGTCTGTGGTCCAATGGAGACACTTGCCCATACTGGCCATAGGTACTTCATAACATTTATTGATGGGCAGTTGCACCACCTGGTGGTGAAACTACTGAATACGAAGGACGAGGTGCTCACAGCAACAAAGGAGTATTTTGCATGAGCAGAGGCTGAGACTGGAGAGAAGGCTAACTACCTTCAAATGGATGGAGGGGGCGAGTACTGCTCTTGAGAGCTCGAGCAGTACCTGAAGTCGAAAGGGGTACACCATGAGAAGATGAATGCATACACTCCACAGGAAAATGGAGTGTCGGAGCAGATGAACCACACTCTTGTGGAGAGTGCAAGAGCTATGTTAAGTGATGTGGGTCTCCCCAACAAGTATTGGGGAGACACTATACTACATGTGGCTCATCTACAAAATTGTCTACCAATGAGAGCCCTCGAATGGCATGAGACTCTGTTTGAGGCATATACTGGAAATAAGCCCTCACTCTTGTTGGAGCATATAAATCTCCCCTGTATTGCAGGTCCTAGGTGCGATGTTTGGGTGCTTACATAATCACCTTAGAGCGGACTTAGCAGTACATTTCATAGAGTTCCCTCAGTAGCTCACAGTCTACTGAGGGTAAGTACACATATATTTCACAGTATATTACTTACTGACATCCTGTAGTAGCCTACAGGTACAGTACTCTACTGAGTAGCTCACAGTCTACTGAGGTAGCCTACAGATATATTTCAAGAACTCTCACACCAGAGGATTTTCAGGTGTGAGGCTCACATCCATGTTCCTGAAGAAAAATGCCAGAAACTTGATGTAAAATCACTGGAATGTACTCACCTTGGTTTTGCAGAGAATCACAAGGCATACATATGCCTACACCAAGCCAGTGGGAGAATTTTCGAGTCTTGGGATGTGGTATTCAATGCTTGGGATGTGGTATTCAATGAAGGGGGTGGCAGACAACCTACCTGAGTTGTAGTTGACAGGATGGAACTGGTTACTTGTAGCATGAAGCAACCAGAAGGACAGGCAAGCCCATTAGGTGGGCAGGTGCCATCAGAGGAGCAGGAGGCAAAGAACGACTCAGACAGAGCTGAGTTCTTGTCAGATCAAGCTGAAACTTGGACGGCAGGTACTGCTGGGCAGCCCGAAGCTGCTGAGACCTTAAGCGTTGCGACAACTGATCCCAATCTTGAGGAATCAGTTGAGGAAGCCACTGGGGCAGGGAATGACAAAGTTGGGCAAAATGCACCAACTCTGAAGGAGGAAACCACTGGGAAGGACCTAGGTACACCACAGGGTGTCCCTAGAGTGTCCTCATGATGCACTACAGTGTCATGAGGCCCACCGGTTCCATATCCATAGCCAGTGCCTACACTGGCTGTGAGGAGGTCATCCAGAGCTAGAAAACCACCAGTTAGCAATGATGGCCCAAGATACTTTGTCAATGCTTACCAGAGGGGCACCTTGATGCAAAGGAAGGTTGACAAGAGGCCTGACAACAAGCAGCAACGAGGTAGTAGTGGTGTGGGGGGAGATGCAAGTGTGAATGAGCCAAATATGTCACACTGTGACAGTGACATGAGTGAGCCACAACACAAAGCTTACAAAGCAAGCTCTGCATGCAACCACAAGCCAACAACCTTCGGGGAGGCTGTTGGCTGCATGGATGGCAATCGCTGGTACTCAGCGATGGCTGAGGAACTCTTGATGTTCGAGAGGCTTGATTTGTATGTGTTATGCTTCGCCCCTAGACCTTCCGTTTCTGCCCTTGAGTTCTCACTGCACGCCTTCGGTCTCCCGTCTTTCATACTCCTCGCTGCCTCTATTGTCGTGTTCCTTATTGGGATGCATGTGATACTCAAACACTGGTCGTCCGGCCTCTATTTCTGGTAACCAACCTGATCGGTTACCTCCTTCCCTTTCGGTATGGGCGTAACCCCGTTACCGTTTACAAGCAACGCACTGCACCCCTCAACAGGGCCCTGTACCATACTCGACTCCACTTCCTTTCTATGACTCATCTTTGTTCTTACGTCTATTGTACTATAGCTGCACATTGCTGTGCACCACTGCCTTTCCACCACGGGCCTACTTTATGTGCCCGCTTCCATTGTTTACTGACTCGTCTCTGACTTGTTTATGATAGAGGCCCCACTCACGATGGGCCATGTACCATACCTACTTACAGGCTGACAGCCCATTACAATATGGTATATAGACTGCTAGGATACCTCTGTATTCCCTAGCTTTTCGCTACCTTGCAACATGCCTCATTTATTTCCATTCTTTGGGAATACAAGTGAATGCATCCAAGGGTGCTTAGAGTAACTATGCACCGAGGTCCTCCTTCTCTGTGTCGCTCTCTGCTCCTATACCTTTCTTAGGTACTTCATGGATCTCGTGACACAACATTCTGCCGCTCCTTGGCTCCGATACCTGTCTTAGGTATTTACCAGACCCCACGGCATAACAAAAGCGAAAAGCTCAAGATGCAGCTGTGACCATTCTTTGGACATGACGCCTGCTACCTCAACACTTACACCAACATTCGGTTTGGCTATTCTTTAGCCTGAAGAACTCGAACAATTTCCAAGGACGCATCAAGCTATCCTTCTACCTTTTCCACTGCGCCATACCATCTGCCCACAGTGTCGTCTAGACCACCACCTCCACCTCCTCCCGATCTCGGTAGTTGGTCTTTGAAAGGCAAATGTCGCGCAGTCCCACAACCTCTACCACACAAGTATTCTGGTCGCAAACCTACCAGAAGCGAATTTGAACATCGCTATCCCAACCAACCCTGGTCTCCAACTCCATCGTCCTCCCTTCGCAACCCAGCCCTTCTGGGAGCTTACCGAGAAAACGACCTGGAGTCAGAAACTGACAACGAACCATTAACCTTCGACGACAAATCCGAACTAGGATCTGTTGTAGGAGACACCCATCTTCCCGACATCGACGAAGAGAATCTTATCCACGTCATGTCCCACACTACCAAAAGTCTGAATCTCGGATCAATGTCCGGATCTGGGCAGGAAGCCACAAAGCCCTCAGCCGGAGTGGTACCTCTCTTTAACCGAGAACCGACTGCTCAAGAAATCGAAGAAATCCGCGCAAGATTCACTGCCACGACCCTGATCAGAGATAACGATAGGCCCAACGGAGGCTGAGAATTCAACCTTAACAAACCCCGCGTTTACAACGGCAATCATGATCTCTTCTTCACGTGGATTACACAGGTGAAAGGCTATTTCCAGATCAATCAACACGTGTACTCCACCGACCACCTTCGAATCGGTCTAACCTTATCCTTCATGATGGAAGGATCTGCCGCGGCCTTCGCCGAAGTATACATTAATGAACACGATCGAAGTGGATGGTTAACCTATAGAGACACGTGGGAAGAATTCGAAGCCAAACTTCGAAGTACCTTCGTATCCAGCAATCCAGAA